>JAJONQ010050319.1:0-12562 GCA_036250385.1 Solanum microdontum
TTGAAGTTAGAAGATCTTGTTAACTTGATAATACATTTGTGACATATATAATACTTTAATTTAAATACAATTACCTACCCAAATATAAATATATATTTGCATTAATGAAAATATTTATCTCATAAAATTAACTATTAAATAAATAATAAAAAATAAAATGATACAAACTTCAACTGACGTTATTACAAGTTATATGAACTTTTCTTCGTCTAAAATATTGAAATATTTTGAAATAGTAAATAAATAAAACAAAAGGGCAATGTTTATATAGTAATTACTATTTGAAGCAAACTTCATGAGAGTCTAAATCACTTCAGTAGAATTGATAAATAAAGTCATTCTTTTGTCTTGAGCATCAAAAACAAATCGTGACAATTCTCTAAATTTTGGGAAAGATATTCATAAGCATACATCTACATCAGAAGAGAAATTGTTAACAAAAACAAATGAATTTAGACTACATCATGTTAACTTCATATATTGGAACATTGCATGCTAATATATATATTAAGCAAAAAAATAATTATTATATAGTCAAAATTATTTTTCTCAAGTACTCGAGGTTATGAAATATATACTCTTAGGATAGAATGACTTACTTCATCAGAATAGTGGTACCTCATATTCCGCTAAACTTCGAACTCACTCAACGACAATAAATACCACAAAAAAATTTAAAATGCAAGAAGCAGAAGAGTAGAAAATTAAAAAAAATTGTGGTTGAAAAATGAGAGGAAGTCCCTCTATTTATAGTCAACAAAGGATAGTATGAACAAATATTTTTTGTGTCTTATCTGATAAGTCATGACCTTTTCGAGAAGTCACAATCCTTTGGAAAAGTCACAACTTATTGAAAAAGTCACAACTCATCAACAAAGTCACAACCTAAGTTACGAATATTATAGTAATTTAACATTCAAGTTAGGAGTTTATGCTTTTAAAGTAATATAGATACATAGTAAAATTTTTCAGTCCATTTCTAATAATTTGAGGATATTTTTGACCATTTTCCATTTAATAAAAGGTAGGTTTTATAATATTTTTATTATTTTAATTTATCATATACTTCAAAGAAAATCAGACAAATATTAAACCTAAAAGTTTTTTTTTCATGAGTTGATTTAATTTCTTTTGAGAACACTATTAAGGTAATAAATAATTTCAATAATTTTACGTGAACAAAAAATATGTGATGAAAGAAAAATAAAATAAAATTATAACTGAGAATATAAATACCAACTGATGTTTTGATTGGTTGAAAATGTAGGATTATGCCTAGTGAGGTTGGTTTTCTCTTCTCTCGAATCTTCTCAACATCAAACTCACCATTTTCTCTACTTCCCTTGCTCCATCATCTTCCATCCATGTCGATTTCCACCAAAATTCCTCATCCTCTCCTTCATCACCCTAATTCACCATACCCCAAAACCTCAAAATCCTCTTTTTTATACTCAACACCCACTAAATTAACCTTCTTTAGATCCATTACCATTGAAAGAATTTCGACAAAATCTGTTTCTGCAACCCCAGAAGCAGCAGGTGCAGCTTCAGAATCCACTTCTTCATCTCTCCAACCAATTGAAGAGCTTCCGCCGAAGCTACAAGAAATCGTCAAGCTTTTTCAAGCAGTTGAACAACCAAAGGCTAAATACGAGCAACTGTTGTTTTATGGCAAGAATTTAAAACCACTTGATACCCAGTTCAAGACTAGTGAAAATAAGGTTCAGGGTTGTGTTTCACAGGTTTGGGTTAGGGCGTATTTTGATTCTGAGAAAAATGTTGTATTTGAGGCTGATTCTGACTCGGTACTTACTAAAGGTCTTGCTGCTTTGTTAGTTCAGGGACTTTCTGGAAGACCTGTAGAAGAGATTTTAAAAGTTTCCCCTGATTTTGCTGTACTTTTAGGGTTGCAACAAAGCTTAACTCCTTCTAGGAATAATGGGTTTTTGAATATGTTGAAGTTAATGCAGAAAAAAGCACTTCAGTTGTATGTTGAAGCTGAGAAAGGTGCTAATTTAGGGCAGAGTGAAATATCGAATGCCTCGTCGACTGAGTCCCATGGTATTAACGGTAATGGAAATGTTGAGTCTGTAGTCAGTCCTGAAGTTAGTGGAAACAATGTAGCTGTTGGTGCTAGTGATGATGGTGTTTTGGGGAGTAGAGGGATGAGAATCAAGGAGAAATTGGAGAAGGAACTTAAGCCTGTTGAACTAGAAGTTGAAGATATATCTTATCAGCACGCAGGACACGCGGGGATTAGAGGTAGTGATGGAGAGACACACTTTAATTTAAAAGTGGTGTCTAAGGAATTTGAAGGCAAGAGTTTGGTTAAGAGGCATAGGATGATTTATGGTTTACTGCAAGATGAGTTGCAGAATGGACTACACGCATTGTCAATTGTGGCCAAGACACCGTCTGAAGTTGGTAGTAGTTGAATTGCTGGCGTCAAGAGAGGTTTGGTTCTTTTTGTCATGTAAACTTTTCATCCTTGTGGAATTTATTGAAACTTATACCTCATAATAGCTTGTAGCATAATTTTATCAAAAAAAAATAGCTTGTAGCATAAAGTGGATAGCTATGACGAGGAGTCTGTTTTGTCGCGAGAATCTTAATAAAATAGTTTCAGGATTTAAAACTATAGTTTTCTTTCCTCCCAAGAATCATTTTAATACAAAGCTTCAATTGTTATAACTGCTGTAATTTGGTTGCTTCAGTCTTATCAACTTTCTCTGTGACACACTTGGACCTGCTAATCAACTTCAAGAATGATAAACTAGCTATTTGGAGTGCCATTACCTTGTTAGCAATGAAATTTTATCCTTATCTTTTACAACGTTGATGGAATCTTTTTCTAATTTCAGCTCAACTTGGTGAAATGCAATTACAGTTATCCTTTATAAGTAACTCTACTTTGTTAGGCCTTTCACATTTATGGTAACTTCAAAAAATGATTGCTTTTATGTTTTAATAGGGTTTAAATGTAAATTCATGATATATCTAAAGAAGTCTACCTCTAGTGAACTATGCTTCTGGTTTCCTTGAACCAAAGTGATTTACATAATCTGTCACAGTCCGTGGGAAATGATATTTCCAAGTCGCATTAATTTTGTAGAGTGGCAATCCCAAAGAATATCTAGATCATGCTGGGATTGTTTCTTAAACATCTGTGGTAAAGTGATGCCACAGACTGTAAAGAGTTTGTTTGTAGAGTGACAATCCCAAAGAATATCCAAGAAAGCTGAAGCAGATATGGAGGACCACTCCATTGTGCATATTTTGGACTTTATGGTTGGAAAGGACCAAAGCTTGCTTTGAAGGGCATAGGGATCACTTCTCTAGAATTAAGAATAGATGTATTCATAATCTATATTATTTGGTGTAAATGCAATTCTTTGGTGGATCTGCATCAGTTTTTCGATTTCATGGATTTGTTAGGACTTAGGAGGGTTGTAGGGTGTGTTTGTTTGTTCTGGGATGTTTTGCTTTGTACTTTTCTGTACCTTCTTTGCACCTTATTTATAAACTTTTACCTCTTTTTGTTTTATAACAATTTAATTCTGAAGAAACAATATATAGAAATAAATACTGTAGGGAGGTGCACAAGATTCTCTAGAAAGAAATTATCTATATGGCACTCTATTATTCCTCGAGGAATGGTATAATTTGGTGATCAGAATCAAAGCACAATGTATCATAGGTTGTGATAGTATATCTTTTTGGATGCCTCAGCCTCCTACAGGCTTTGTTTCCGTGGGTTGTATGGCCTGCAAAGGAGCACCAAATCAATCTGATTTTGGTTCCTTAAGATGCACCCGCAGTGATATGGTTCCTGGTGATCAATTTTTGGAACAAAGCATTTGGGATACATCTGATACCAAATTCATGAAGAAGCTCTTTAGTTTATGGGTTATTGGAGATGAGTTAGGACATTTCGAAGTGGTTTCAAGAAGTCTCCAAAGAGGCTTGCTGATCGAGATATGGGTAGTGGTCTAGGTGATATGGTGGTTGACACAGAAATCAGAACATTCTCTGCATCCCTTTTTGATGAATATGGTGGCCTGGTAAACAATTTATGCTTAGTAGCTTTAATTTCTATTTTCTGCTGCACAAATCTAATTGCAAAATTTGTTACGTTAGGTGTCTATTGATAAAATAAACTGCAACTGCTTGAAGATACTTCTACTAGGTTATATAGACACATGCAACCTGCAAAACGTTTCAGTTCTACTTGTATTACTAGATGGTTCTCATATATGATATCTCCTTGTTATAATATCAAGAATACATATATGATCACCTTGGATGTAGTAGCATTAAATAATTTTCCTATTTCCTGACTTAAATGTTTGGTTAAGCTGTCAGAATCAGTTTTTTTTTGGGTAACTAACTTGATTAAAGTATTAAACCAGCAAATAGGTACAAAGTATTCCCCAGTGTTGGACAAACAAGCTCCAAACACTGTGATTGAAAAGAGCAAAATTACATCAAGAATCTAATCTCAAAAACATTAGCCTAAGGATAGTAATTAAGCATATCTAGTCTAGAATGCAAACAAGGAAATAGAGAGCCCCTGCAGTGAATTGCTTGAGCAGCCAGTCTTATGAGTATTTCAGGGCTTCTACTTTTCATCTGAAACAGTCTTAAGTTCCTCTTGTGCCACACCAAGTAAAGACTACATGTAATGGATAATCTGTAAAGAGCAGCTTGCACTGAGTTGCCTTTGGCATGAGCAATAGCCCACATCATTTTATCCTTCCATTCCAGAGATGATCTTTGAATGCCTATCTATAAGAGATTCTGTCCCAGATAATTTGCTGAGTAATGGCATTTGAAGAATAAATGATCCAGACTCTCATCATTGTTGGTGCAAAGGGACAAGACAGGTCATGTCTAGGACTCCATTTTGCTAATCCGTCTCTAGTCAGCAACCTTTTTCATACAGCCAAATACAGTATAAACTTCTCTCTAGGGGCTCCATGGTTTTTAGTAATTTCCTCCATCTACCCTTGTATAGTCACCTCAATTTACAATAGACCACCTTTATGCTGAATTTAGTCCTGAGGGTGACATCCTGATCCTCATAGCCAGCTATTTTCAGTATTCTTTTGGTCTTCTTTTGACTATCATTCACATCCCAAACACTTCCACCTTTGATTTAGTATGCATGGACCAGTTGGATCCATAGCATGTCCTTTTTCAAGCACAGATTCCAGAAATGTTCACTAATAGCAGTTCAATTCCAACCAGTTATGTCAAGGAAGCCAAGTCCTCCAACAGTTTTCAGGTTATTATGAGAAGTTTCTCTTATCAAAAGTGCTTTTCAATAAAGTGCCTTGGGAGCTACCCAAAATAGTACGAGTTCTTTATCCATAGAGTATTGTTTGAAGTTGTTCAATCAATTTTTATTTGTTTGTTTCCATTAATTTTTTTTGTCATGGTTGCAAGATCTCAATCTTCATCCCCCACCATTGAAGCCAAAATCAGATTTAAGTTTAGGAACGACCCAATCAGAATTGCTGAATTACGCCATGCTTTACTTAACAAATCAGATACACATATGAACGCAAATACACGGGTAGTTCAACAAGACGTAATGGAGTCCAACATACAGGTTTGAGTTTTTTTATCTTTTCATTTTCCAATCATTTTTTAAACAAATATTAATGGATTATGACATGTATATGTTTTTGATTTCAATATATCTTGTGTTATTTACACTGTTTATGATTGTTGGGTATTTGTGAAGAGAAGTGAGATATATCTCGCTCGATTCTAGGTGTTTATTATGTTTTTTGAATTTGTTGATGAACTGGAGTTTGGAATATTATATAACTTATTTTCACTATTTAGAGAAGTCAGATGTATCTCGGTCGATTCTAGGTGTATATTATGTTTTTGTTTGGAAGATTATGTAACTTATTTTCACAGTTTATGTTTTGGGTATTTGTAAAGAGAAGTCAGATGTATCTCGGTCGATTTGTACGTGTCTATTTTGTTTTTGAATTAGTTGTTGAACTTGTGTTTCTGTAAGAGTAGATTGAATTTGGAAGATTATTTAACTTATATACATATAAGTTACCTAATCTTTTAAATTCAATATACTTATACATTGTAGATTAAAAAGCTATATCCGTTATAAAATAGATATCACAAATACACAAGTATGCTAACATAGAGTATCCCATTTTATGTATTTTGTAGGATTTTGAGTTGTTTCTTAAAAATCCCCCTATCCGTCCATTGCGTATCGTTAGTTCTGCCAATTATGATGCTATTCAACAAATAAAAGAGAAGTTTATTGTTGAACAACTTGACATGTTTAGGCAGCCATGTTTTGGTATGTATCTCGATATTTCAGAATGCACATTTCAAGCACAAATGCATCGTTGCTTGATGACACTAGAAGTTGAACAAGAAAATCTTGATGAGTTTTGGATAAGTGCGAATGGTTCTATTCTTTGCTTCACTATTTCTAAGTTTCCTCTGATTACTGGGCTTAAGTGCAATGACTATTTTCATGGTGGTACCAATATTAAGAAGGAACACCTTATTAAATGTTTCTATGATAAGATGTGGGGGAGTAACATCAAAGATGCAATCAAGATATTCATATTGTACTTAATCCACAATTTCATTTTCTCACATCAGAATGAGATTTTGAGATTGTTGACAATTTTACATATGATCAGTTTCCATGGGGAAAGATAGCATTCAAAGAATTGATGAAATCATATATGCACAAAATTAACTATTTTCAGAAATTTTATCGGTTTTTGGGAACGCCGTATGCTCTCCAAGTTCGGATTTATGAATGCTGCATGCAACTCCCACCACATTAGTTGTTCATCATGTTAATAATCAAATTCCCAGAATTCTGAATTGGCGCATTGTTGATACATAACACAAATACAATACAATAATGAAAAATATTTTTAGCAATGAAGGCAACAAAGTAAGTATATCAATTTGATAATGCGCATTTATTAGGAGTATAGATACATGTATCTTTATCATGTTTCACATTACCAGATAAACTTGCTCTATTGCCTTCATTGCTAAAAATACTTCCCATTATTGTATTGGATTTGTATTGTGTATCAACAACGTGCCAATTCAGAACTTCGGGAATTAGATTATTAACATGATGAACAACTAATGTGGGTGGGAGTTGCGTCCAACATTCATAAATCCATATTTGGAGAGCATACGACATTCCCAAAAAGCGACACAAATTCTGAGAATAATTAATTTTGTGCCTATATGATTTTATCAATTCTTTGAATGTCATCTTTCCCCATGGAAATTGATCGTATGTACCATTGTCAACAATCTCAAAATCTCTTGTTGCAATAGACGCATCATCCTGATGTGAGAAAATGAAATTGTGGATGAAGTAGAATATACATATCTTGACCGTTTCTTCGTTGTTACTCCCCCACATCTTATCATTGAAACATTTAATAAGGTGTTCCTTCTTAATATTAGTATTCTCATGAAAATATTCGACTAACAACCTTTTATTGCCATTAACATAGGACTGAAAATCTTCTTCGTTGCAGTGCACTTAAGCCCAGTAATCAGAGCAAACTCAGAAATAGTGAAGCGAATAATAGAACCATTTGCACTTATCCAAAACTCATCATGATTTTCTTGTTCAACTTTAAGTGTCATCAAGCAACGATGCATTTGTGCTTGAAATGTGCATTTTGGAATATCGAGATACATACCAAAACATGTATGCCTAAACCTGTCAAGTCGTTCAACAGTAAACTTCTCTTTAATTAGTTGAATAGCATCATAATTGTAGAACTAACGATACGCAATGGATGAACAAGGGGATTTTTAAGAAATAACTCAAAATCCTACAAAACACATAAAATAAGATACTCTATGTTAGCATACTTGTGTATCTGTGATATCTATTTTATAATGGATACAAGTTTTTTACTCTATAATGTATAAGTATATTGAATTTAAAAGATTATGTAACTTAGATGTATATAAGTTACATAATCTTCCAAATTCAATCTACTCTTACAAAAACACAAGTTCATCAACTAATTCAAAAACAAAATAGACACGTATCTCTTTACAAATGCCCAAAACATAAACAATGAAAATAAGTTACATAATCTTCCAAACCCAGTTCATCAACAAACTCAAAAACATAATAAACACCTAGAATCTAGCGAGATATATCTGACTTCTCTTCACAAATAATCATAAACAATGTAAATAACACAATATATATTGAAATCAAAACATATTCATGTCGTAATCCATTAATATTTGTTGAAAAATGAAAAGATAAAAAAACCCAAACCTGTATGTTGAACTCCACTGCGTCTTGTTGAACTATCCGTGTATCTGGATTCATATGTGTATCTGATCTGTTAAGTAAAGCCTGACGTAATTCAACCATTCTGATTGGGTCGTTCCTAAACTTAGATCTGATTTCGGCTTCAATGGTGGGGGGATGAAGATTGAGATCCTGCAACCATTACAAAAAGATTAATGGAAACAAACAAATAAAAATTGATTGAACAACTTCAAACAATTCTGTATGGATAAAGAACTCATACTATTTTGAGACATTGCTCCATGGATACAACACAACTTCAAACAATGTAATACTCCCTCCGTTTCAAAAAGAATGACCTCCTTTCCTTTTTAGTCTGTTTCAAAAAGAATAACATCTTTCCTTTTTTGGTAACATTTTAATTTCAACTTTCCACGTGACATGTTTATAGCCACAAGATTGAAGTCAATTTAGTACATTTGACATAACTTTAGTTTAGGACCACAAGATTTAAAAGTCTTCTTTATTTTTTAAAACTCCGTGCCAAGTCAAACCAGGTCACTATTTTTGAAACGGAGGGAGTAACTACTATCGAACTTTAGAAAAAGGTGAACTCTAACCCAGATACATGAAATTATAGAAATTCGAGATACATTAGAAAATAATCGAAACCTAAAGAAAATCTTACCTCTTTATATATTGCTAATAATTCAAAAATTGGTTGTTGATTTAGAACATGCAAAAATGTTATTGAGATGTTTTAGGAGGAAGTGGAGAAGGTGGATTACATGGGGGTGTGGAGAGATACACACGGTTAATGGGATTGGGGGAGGGAAACGGCTGATGTGATGTGAGAGAAAATAAAATTTGAATTTCTAATGTCCCATTAATTAAGGAGATTATATTTCAAGATAATTATTCAACACCATATTTAAGGGATTGTGTATCTGATATAACTTTTTAAAATATATGGTATAATTATTAACAAGTGATATTGTGTGTAATATTTTTAAAATAGAGATAAAATATGTATATATGGTAGTAAAGTATGTGTGGTTATGTAGTTTTTCCATAAGGATAGGATATGCATATAAGTTGTCAATAATTTTTGATGTGGGTATTCTTGTCGTAAAAGGATTCAAAAGTACTTATTTTTAGGAGAAGCTACACTTTTCTGCTGATGCTTCAAACTGAAACAGAACTTCTGCTACTGTTAAAAACACTTAC
Source organism: Solanum microdontum (assembly GCA_036250385.1). Classification (NCBI taxonomy): domain Eukaryota; kingdom Viridiplantae; phylum Streptophyta; class Magnoliopsida; order Solanales; family Solanaceae; genus Solanum; species Solanum microdontum. The sequence continues at coordinate 9,527 of JAJONQ010050319.1, forward strand.
TTTATAATGAAACTATAAGAAGTGCTTTTATTGAAAAATAACACTTTTCATCTTTCAAAGTCTTGGCCAAACAGGTTATGAATGCTTCTACTTGCTTTTTGTTACTCTGGATTACATTGACACTTGACAGAGTATATGTATCATCAATTTACCTCTCTTACTATTTGCTGATGGTTCTTCTGTGTAATGTGTGACATAACTTTCAATTTACATCAAAGGTCTAACTATCTGAGTTCCAGTGTGACCTTTTCCTTGGCTGCTAGATCATACAATGATAAGTATGACTCTCAGGAGCCTCTTTTGGAGCCGATTGACAGATTATTGAGGTTTTTCTTCTATTGGCTTTGTAAACATCCCAGTGCTTCTATCATTGTTAATGTAACAGTTCTACTAATCAGTAAGATTACGATAAACTATGATTTTTTTCTTTGCTATGGAAACTAATTTTAGGTCCTACCGTGACACATCGTGTGAAATGTTCTCTTCCTCGTCATGTTTGTTGTATGAAATTGATACATTACTTGATCATGGAACTACTGATTGATTATATGCAAGTTATTTGACTTCATTTGAATTATTTATTTCGTAGACAAAGAATAAGTTCCTTTCTTATCTTGCTCAAATATTACTTCATTTTCCAATAATTAACATATTATACATGTTCAAGTGCACTTCAATAACTTTCTTTTCAGCCTTGTTATTTTGTATCATAACTGTGGACTGGATCTGCAACTTGTTTCAGTCTTGCCATTGTATTATGAATTGTGTTTATATTAGAAGCACAGAACCTTTAGTCAAATCAGTCCTATTTTGAATTCTGTGTCTGTTTTTCTTAGCTGCTCCTTTAGTCAAATCAATCTTTGCTTTGTGGGATGTCTACTTATTAGTGAATTATGACTCAGAAATGCAAGAGAATACAATAAAACCCTACCCTCTACTGGATGTCAATGTCGGGGCTCAACAACGATGAAGAGGCAGCTCCTAACTTGTGGTATCGTTACCCACTTATGCTCAGACTCTAGGAATGAAGACAACAACTGAAAGGATGAGAGCACAAAGTACTCAGTAGGTATCATCGGCCTCTCTCCATACTAGTCTTTGAGAAAACATATATATTATATTGAAATCATATATCATAAGTTATACTATCATTTGTCAAGATATCATGTTCATGTTTTGTACTCGTTCATCATGTCATTTCAACATAGCTTTTGTTATAACATACCCTATTTTGACCTCATTTGAATGGTTCTTTGAAATCATAACATTGATCATAAGCCATATACAATCATATTATTTTATCAGGAGTACATATATCGCCACACGTACATCATGATGTTCGATCACCTGCCTGGTCGATTAGGGAATATATCTTTTCTCAATATGAATAAGAACAAAAAACATTGCTAGCAAGCCCCAAATACAAGCACACTATGGAACTGTCTCATTGTACTAGAACAGGAAGAACAATAAATTGTATGTATTTTATACGTTGGGTTTATTTATTTGTATGACCGATATATCAGTGGACATAAAGTGGCAAAACACCACATACAAAATACATACAACAATTATTTTATTTTTTAAAATTTTGTATATCAATTTTATGTTTTTACCCCAATTTTATATCTCATAGACAAAAATTTCAAAATCCATATGCTCAAATATTTCAAAACCGTATGTATAAACCTGTACCATCACGGCCAAACAAATTTCATATAGCATATAAACATTTGTATCATTCCACTTGAGTTGTATGGTGCCACAAATAACCGATGTCTTTAGGGATGACAATAAAACGGGGCAGGGCGAGTTTGACTAGGCTTTGGCATTTGCTAATAATTAGGCTCCTCTAATATATATATATATAGGTGATATAAACGTGATACATTTATGAAATAACGCTTCACAAGTAAAAAAATTATACCAAAAATTGCATAACACAATTTTTTTTAAAAAAAAATATGTAGGGTGGATCAACATAGTGCGGAGCAGAGTGGATTAAATATAATTTTTTGTTATATGAGGCAAAGAGTATCAGATTGAAATCTTCGTGATTTTGCATGCCTCACCTACTCCATCGTCATCCCTAGTTGTTCCCTACAACTTACGAGCATAAGTTCACATTGAAACAATGTATAACCGTTGTCCCTACAAGCATAAGTTCACATTGAATAACGTATAATCGTTGTCCCTTACAAGCATACGTTCACATTGAATCGACGTATAACCGTTGTCCCCTAAAAGCACAAGTTCACATTGAATCACTTTAGCATTTAAAACATGTGTTTTGAAGGAAAACACCAAAATAAAAAGAAAGGTCTCCATTGATATTAACTTTGGCGTGAGCGAATATTCTATTGATCAACAATTTCTCAATTTAGTGAAATATAAAAAAATTACTATTGTTTAATTAATTAGCTTGTTTGATCAAGTTTTTTGGAGGTTAAAAATGTTTTTTTTTTTTTCAAAAAGTGTTTAGTGCTTGGTCAAGTCATTGGAAGGAAATAAGGAGTATCCGTTTTATCTTATGTCAAACAAAACTAGATACTAGACTTAATTAGCATTGCTACTTATCGAATACACACGTATCTGTTAATAAATTTTCTGTCAAACAAAACTAGATACAAGAAATGAAAAAACAACATTATTAGATACATGTCATTAAATCAGATATTGTCAAAACAAGATTATAAAGTTTAATTTTGCGACTAAAAGATACATAGCATCAATTTCAGATACATATAGAGGATTTTAATTTCACAATCACGCTTAGTCCATCCAATACTCAAAAAAAAGAAAAACAGAATTCGACATCTACTGAATCAAATACAAAACAAGATTATAAAGTTTAATTTTGAGGAACTGATGTATCTTCATGTATCTCACTATAAATATGATACAAAATTTTTAACTAGGGAAATATTTTTTACTTAAATAATATATTTTATTTGATTAATTACCCCTTTTAATGTTACTTTATATTTATTACCATTTATGATATAACTTTAGCTTTAATAGCAATTTCATATTTGA
>JAJONQ010050320.1:0-37253 GCA_036250385.1 Solanum microdontum
AATCTTACTAGGATGCAAGTGGCAACCTATCTTCAAGTACATCCTTAAGAAGCATTCATCACGTCAAGAATGTCATTCGAGTAACAACTATAGTCTCATGATAGTCATTAATATACAAAAAAAATGAGTGTGGCGGCTAAGTGAAATTTAGGGTTTGATGGATAAAGGAAGAAGAGTGAAGCTTTTATAGATCAAAAGAGACCTTGAGCTTCTTAAAAGTTTTTTAATTACCTCTATGATTTGTATTATTTGTCAATTAGTCCTTCTAAACTTTTGACTACATGCACATATAGACCTTTTAATTTAGCATTAAATGTCAGTTTTATATTTAAACCTTTTTAATAGTTAGTCAAATATATTCACATGATAAATGTGTCTCCTGAACATCTCACGTTGATATGAAAAATAACATGACTTATACTTATAGTGTATTTTCTACGCAATCGTTTGGTAGCTAGTAAGGAAGCAATTTTTTCATGTATTAGACTCACATGGTTTTGGTAATTTCAATTCTTTTCTTATTGAATATTCCAATTCAACATATTTGAAGTCTAAATTTCTTACCAACATCAATGTGAAGGATAAAAAATTAACACCATCACAACAACTCTCTCAAAAGATAATAAATTATTTGCATCGAATATTTGCATGCCTCTGATGAATTCAAACCGTGTATTTCAATATTACTTACTAAAGATATTATATATTTTAGTTATCTTAAAGTTAAAGATGTGTATTTCTATACATCACTAGCAACCTTCATTTGCTTCACTGTTCCCTCGACCCTCTTACACATCCTCCATAAAAAGTTGAAGTCTTTTCAACCTTGCTTTCCATATAACACCCAATCTATCATCTCCACTTTTTTTGTGTTAGTCGTTCTATCCGCAAATTTAGGAAATTTTATTCATCTCCTCTTTTTTTGTGTAACTTGCCCTATCTGCAGATTTAGGAGACTTTATTTATAACAGAACTATTTCTCAAGTAGTATGTAATAAATTTGCTAGCTTGGAAAATATTATAAATGCACTAATTGAATTTATTCTCATATATGAATTTATGAATATACAGTAAAATCATGTGAAAACAAGGAAACAATGTTATATTAATTGAATGCAAACATTAAATATGACGTGCTGGGATTTTGATTGTCATTATATTTTTTCGATAACTTTTTTTATTTTATACTTGTTCTAATGGTAGAAAACAAAGAGTTTTTTTTTTACTTTCTCTTTAATGGAGATCATGAGGGATTTTGAATACGTTGAATGCAAATAAATTGCATGTAAGTTATTTACTATGGTCTATTTTAATTGGTTAGTGAATAAGCTAGGACGTCCCTATATCTCGCCACAACTTGTACTTGCACGGGCTATTATTTCCATCCTCTTTATTCAAAATCCTCTCTACTTAAAATATTTATTATTTTTTTAGAGACAGAGAGATTTATTTAGCATATAAACAAATTTTTGGATATTCATTTAGCAGAAAAACATGTTTTCCAAGTATGATACTATGCCAAATAGGAGGTTTTGGGTTAAAAATGAGTTGGGTCTAATATTTCTTTGGTTAAGAATCAAGTGTTGCATCATTAATAATACCGTAGTTGAATATATCACTTTCCATATTGATTAACCTTTTCAATGAAATAATAAATGATCAGTGACTATTGTATTTATTTAATAATATTTTCAAATTTTTTACAAAGTAAAAAAAACTCATTTGACTTACTAGCCTTTGACCAATGGTTAGGTGTAACAACCTAAGAAATTTTAAACTAAGATCAGAACCATTCTGCATAAGCATATAGGTCTATACTGAGTGATACCTATTTGTGCATAGGTGTTAAGATCAATTTGTAGGTGTGGAAGTGTTTCAAGATTAATTAAGGTTATACGAATCCCCTAGCACAAATTTGAGTTGCAAGCTTTCTTACATGTTGAGTTTCGATAACAAATATTATTGGGTGAACTTCAATTTAGTATATCTATTTGAGTCTCTTTTTCCAATGTCGCCAATCTCTTGTCTTTTATACATACGTTTGGCTGGAGTTGAATGGTTTTCCACTGACGATAGCCTATGTGCCACTCATTGAAGAAAAAATTAAGAGGTATTCTATTTGTACATGTGGTTCACCTGCGTTCGACAACTTTGCATCTTTGAAATAACAGTAGGCTGATAAAAAATCATTTAAGCTGGTTGTAGTATGATTTTTCTACCTTTTGACCATTATTTCATGTGCTAGAAGTGGTTCTCTCAATTCCTCCTTCATCAACACAAGTCATTAAAGGATAGCAAAAGTAGCGGTGAGTATAATCTGCATGTACTCTGTATTCTTGACCGATTGAGTATAAATAAATTAATAATAATGACGAAATAAAACTACGAAATGCTTCAACCTGCATATAGAAAATTCTCATTCCTGTATTGTTGCACCGGCTTATATAAGAATGGCGCGAGTGAAGTAAACACATAAGGTTACAACCAATTTCTCATATCAACGGGAAAATTACACAACAAACAAAGTTGACCAAAGCAATGCAATGCAATGATAAATTTATATGATGGAACAAAGGTTGTCATACAAACTATCGTATAAACCTTGACGAGCTTTAGCTTCAACACAAGGAGCAATGGGGGACTCAAAGTCCATATATTAAGCTGACAATCTCAATATCTCATCGACTTTCCACCTTGCTTGTAATCAAGGATAAATTTATGGTGTCTCATTTTCTTTCTCAAAATATTACTTCTCCAATTTCTCATATTACCAGGAACAATATTATGATAATTGACGATAAATGCAGCACAACATAGAGGCATAATAGACTCAACATAACTCTAAAGAGTCCAAAGCTCCCAAACTCAATAAATCGTGAGATACATCCTCACATGGCAAAAGTGGTGGAAAAATTTATTTGAAATAATCCTATACTTGTTAGAGAATAACATTATTCTCATTTCAAAATGAAAGAATAGAAAACTCAACCCCTCTCTCGAGCAAATGGCTAGTATGAAATGTCTCCAAGGCTATTAATAATATCACAATTCCCCCACACAAGCTACATATTACAAATAACCCCCACGTAGGCGAAACAATAAAGTCTACAATTTTGAACATCTTAATTTCATACTATGATCCCAACCCAAGTCGTGTTCATTAGAAAGATCAATTACCCAATCTAGTCTAGAAAAAGGAGAAGCCAAACCTTCCTTGAAGGCTGACACTTCACTCGAACCACACTACTGAAGCTTTTCTTCTACTAAAGACTCTTCGAAACGATCCCCAATTATCAATAGTAAAAAAATCTCTTAGAAACCGTGGCTCAAATAGTCCAAAAATCTCTTTGATATAGTGAAGGGTGAAATAAGACTTTTATTTGAAAAACATGTTCTACAGGTAAAAAACAATTTGTGGTGTAAAAACCTATTAAATCGAGAAAGAAATGAGTTCCAAATCAAGAAATTACCTATTTTTTCAACTTGGGGGGAGAAACCCCAAACCTACATTTGTAGTCTTGATTTAAAGGTGTTTTGGAAGATGCAATTCAAAGAAATCGATAAGAAATTGATATAGACACTTACCCAGATGAGCTTCCACAACAAACCCCATAACAATCTCTTTTCCTAACCTCCCAAATGAGTGAAAAATGGGAAAATTCAAGAATAACATTGCTCATGTCTAAAATATGAGGTCTGCAAACACAACCCAAATTCTGTGAATGCGGCCAAGTAAACTTCCAAGGCTCGCGAATGCGAGAAAAATGTCATGATTATGGAGCGGTGTTCACCTGTGAACGCACTCAATTCCAACCATGCTCATTGTGTTTAATCCATAAACTCTCTGAGAATGCACATAGGTAACCGCTAATGCAGTCCCCTTGCACCAGATACAAAAAAACAGAAAAACTTATACTAAAAGGTTCTGATTGAATCCTCAAAAATTGATCAGGGTCCGAAAAAAATTAACCACACATGCTACCCCACTATGTTCGACATTCTAATCTCAATAGAATATTCAGATTCCTGAAAAAATATTGTTATGAATGAAATATCCTTCGAAACCTCTCTTTAGGCCTAAACACTCAATTTTTCTCCTAAACACCTAAATCTCAACATAAGGCCTTAGTACTCTAACCAACTGCTTCACTCAACAAAGCTTGACATTCTAGACACAACAGAATTAAAAGAATCACCATCCGATGCTCAGATCTGGTAACGTTGACCAAAGTCAACAATTATAATATAATTCAACTAAAATGGATCAAATCCATCGAAATCTCACCCAATCACATCGGGGATCACTCTAATCTTTCCAGCAACATAATTAAACATGAAAATTCTTTGGGGAAGGGGAAAATGGTTATTTCACACATAAATGTAATTTCTCAAAAAATGGGACATTACACTATTTACCACTAAAGCACGCGTTCATCCTCGAACAAAAAGAAAATTAAAGTACCTGAAAGAGTGATAAGCTAAGGGTATCTACGATGCATCTCAAACTCCACCTCCTACATAGCCTCCTAACAAATTTAGTTCCTACATTGCACTTTCATTTAATCAATATACTTGGATCTAACCTTTTTTGTCCTATCCAAGATAGAAATAGGCTCCTCCTCAAAAGACAAATCTTGATTCAAAGAAACTGAGTCCCACTGAATCACATGGGAATCATCATGACAATATCTCTTAAGCATCAAAACATAAAACATGGGACGGAACATTGAAAGGTTTAGAGGTAAAGCCAACCTATAGGCTACATCTGAAAACTTTCTCACCAATGCCAAAGGATACTTAGAAACATGGGATGGACTAAGCATCCATTTTGTTCGTGAACCTCATCACACCCTTGGTGGGTGATACATTAAGCAAAACCTGCTCACCAATAACTAAGGATACATCATGAACACGCCTATCTACATAACTCTTTTTCCTACTCTGGGCGATCACAAGGTGTTGTTGAATAAGTCTTACTCTATCCGTGGAGTCTCTCAATAAATCTGTACCCCAAGGTTGTACACCAAATGGATCAAACCATCAAATGAGAGATCTGCACCTCCTCCTATACAAAGCAATGTCATATGAATTTTATAAAAGGTAACTGTTATTATAAGAAAACTTAGGGAGGGGTAGGAATATGTACCACTGACTACCAAACTCTTTGACACAAGCCCTAAGTATATCCTCAGCTACCTGAATAGTCCATTTTGACAAACCATCGGTCTGAGGAAGGAAAGCGGTAATCAATTGAAGCTTGCTACCAATCTACTCCTACATAGAATTCCAAAAGTGTGATGTGAAATCAGTACCTCTATCAAACACAATTGATATAGGAACTCCATGCAACCATAGAATATCAAGAATATATATCTTGGCTAACTGCTCTGTATTATAACTATTCTTTATCGATTATGAAATGAGCCTACTTGGTCAATTGGTCCACAATAACCCAAACAGAATCATACTTACCCAAGGTCAAGGGGTAATAGAGTCACAAAGTCCACAGTAATGCGTTTTCGCTTCCACTCGGGAATGGTCATCCTCTACATCATGCCACCCGGTCTTTGATTTTAAAACTTCACTATTGACGATTCAAACATGTTGCTACAAAGTCCACAATGTCTCTCTTCATACCACACAATTGCTTCAAGTCATGTTACATATTTGCTACGCTCGGGTGAATAGAATACTTTCAACAATAAGCCTCCTCCAATGTAATATGTACCCAACTACCAACTCTAGGCATACATATATGGCCACAGATCCACAAATCTCTCTCGGGATCAAGAGAAGTCAACTTAGATTCTCATTTCAAAGCTTTGTCTGGGATCACTCTTAACTTGTCATCATCAAACTAGAGGGCACAAATCTTATCCATTAATGTAGGCCTAGCCTCAACGAAGGATAAAATATGGTGTGGTGTTGAAATATTAGCCTGAACAATGTTTCTAGAAAATGGATGAACCTCTAAAGCTGAAGGTCTCTCCTCCGCATTAAGAAAGGCTATGCTACCCATACTAGCTGTTTTTCAGCTCAAAGTATCCACTAATAGATTTTCCTTACTCGAATAATAAGGAATAGTGATGTCGTAGTATTTCAACAACTCTAACCATCTATGCTGCTTGTTCAAATTCAGCTAAGAAAGTAGGTATTTAAGGCTACGATCATCGCTAGAGACTTCACAATGCACATTATAGAGATAACATATCCATAAAATCATGATGAAGGCCACTTCTGCTAACTCCAAAACATGAGTATGGTAGTTCTTCTCATGCACCTTTGAATGCCGAGAAGTTTAGGCTATAACTATCTCCTTTGACATTAACACCCCACCTAAACCAAAATCCAAAGCATCATAAAATACAACAAATGCCATACTCTTTTCAAGTAATGTTGATTAAGTGTAGAGGTCAATAACTTCTTCAGCTTTTGAAGCTCACCTCGTAATCATTGATCCACTAAAAAACCATATTCATCTGAGTCAACATAATCAATAAAGCTGCTATGGAAGAGAAACTCTTGAATAATCAATGATAATATCCCACTAACCCTATGAAATTCCAAATCTCATAAGGGGAAGTAAGTCTTTACCAATCACAAACAATTCAACCTTGGCCATATTAACCATAATCCCTTCCTTTGCCACTACATGACCCCAGAAAGTCACAGACTCAAGATAAAACTTGCACTTAGAGAACTTTGCACAAAACTTCTCCTTCCTCAATCTCCGAAGAACGTTCCACAAGTGACGAACATTATTGGCCTCATTATTTGAAAAAAACATAAGTTGTCATCAATAAATACAATCACGAAGGAATCTAAATAAGGCTGAAATACATAGCTCATCAACTCCATAAATGTGGTTGTGCCATTAGTCAACTCAAATGACATGAAAACAAACCTATAATGCTCATAATGAGTTTTTAAAGCAATCTATGAGTTGTCAGAATCCTGAACACTGAACTGAGTTTAACCCGATCTCAAGTCAATCATGGAGAACATTGAAACACCTTAAAATTGGTCAAATAAATCATCAATGCTAGGAAGAGTATACTTATTATTGTTTGTAGCTTGTTTAACGGTCAATAGTCAATGCACATTCTCATAGTACTATCTTTCTTCTTCACAAATAAGAATGATGTACCCCATGGTGAATCAACATATAGGCTGAATAAACCCCTTCGCAACAAGTTTTCCAATTGTTCTTTCAATTCCTTCAACTCCACTGAAGATATCCAATAAGGAGAGATGTAAATAGGCTTAGTGCCTGGGACTAAGTCAATCACAAAGTCCCTATCACAATCTACAGAAACACCCAATAATTATGTACGAGACAAATCCATGATCTCTCACACCACCCTTGTTGTCTCTAAAGGAGATGAATATTTTGTTAGATCACGAATATGGTCCAAATAAGATAAGCAGCCTTTTCTATCATGTGATGAACACAAAGAAAATATATCACCCCTTTAAAATGCAAACTAAGAGTACCCTTCCACACTTACTGAGGTAAACTAGGGTAAGCTAAGGTTACAGTTTTAACATAACAATCTATGATTGCATGATAGGGAGATGACCAATCCATACCTAATATAATATCAAAATGGAGCATATCATGAAAAAATCAAGTCGTCTCGAGTATAACTACTAGAAAATGTCACTACACACCTCGATACATCCAATCCACTACTAATGAGTCACCTACCGAGCTAGAGACACTTATAGGTATAATAAGGGACTCACACTCATGATTCATGCCTGCGGCATAGTATGTTTACACATAATAGAAGGTAGATTGGGATCAAATAATATTTTAGAAGAGCAATAGAAAATTGGGATGGTATTTATGATCACTCCATATGAGGTCTACGCCTCGGATATACCTCGTATATACCATAGTATAGCCTACAGTCACGACTAGCCTTTTCACCACTATGGGCACTGCCTCGAGCACCACCCTAGGTACCCTAGTTATACATCTAGTACTCTGTGAAGTAGCTTGTATAGTTGGAACTATCGAAGCATGAATAGCTTGTGATCATGGCTGGATTGTAGAAGGAGAATGTTTAAGGCTATATTTTTCCTTGTGCCCAAACTAATCACAAAACAAAAACACGAAGACCTGAACCTCGCTGACAAAAATTAGAAGAGTTAGTAAATCCTCCCTGACCCAGAGATCCACTATGCATACCATGACTAGTCTTGCTAATCTTGGGTCGACCAACATAATATATACGCAGAATCGCTGCACGTACCACTCTACCATAATAACCATGTCTACCCAGACCAAAATAATCTTGAACTCTTGTTGAATGACCACTAAACTAACCCTTTGGACAAAATCTCTACGTGCAACAACCCTGTCTAGCTTGTCGAATAACCTCAATCATCATGGTACGATCAATAATACTATGAAATGTACCACCTGATAGCACAAGATAAGTTGTGGCATCTTAGAGATAATTAGCTAAACCCTTCACTAACTTATGGATCTGCTCAAACTCAGTAGGAATACTCGATATGGGATAATGAGACAACTCATAAAAAATTGTCTTGTACTTAAAAAGTGATGGGGATTCATACTCTAATCTATCAAACTCATTCCTATGGTGATCACAAAGAATACATGGCACAAACCTCTCTGGTAACACCTCAGTAAACGGCTCCTAACCAATCATAAGAGAACTAACAGGCCTATGAGAAATAATTGATCTCCACCACTCCTTGGTCACTTCTGCAAACTGATGTTACGTGAAAGACACTTCATATGCATCTAAGATACCCAAGTTTAACAACTTGTCTTGACACTCAATGAAGAAGTCATAAGCCTTCTCTCAAGCCCTACCATCGAACCTAGGAGGTCCCAATGTAACAAATATCTTAAAGTTCTTTTTCTCAAAAACCAACATGGGCACTCTAGTAGAAACACACATGGCTGCAAATTGAGAAGGTGCAATAAAGGAACGAAAAAAGAACCATGAGTCTAAAATACTACACTATGCCCCTAAACTGGTAGTTTACACGAATTGTGACAGAAGAACCTGATGTACCTTGAAGAAAATTAGAATGAGCTTCACTATCCCAACTAGACAAGAACTAGACAATATACTTATGAAGCAACAGAGTTTTGTTAAGAACCAAAGAAGGCGAGGTTGGTCCCCTCTCCTCAAGATGTTGCTCAATATAATCATCATACTCATGCACGGGCTTAGGTGATGCCTTCCTAACTTGTCTTCGAGTACGTTCTACCCCTCTCACTCAGTCACGACCTCTAACTCAAGTACGTCCTCTTCCTCGCCGATAGACTAGGGATCAAGCAGCATGTATGACTTAACTCTCTAGGACTTTACATCTAGTCATCATCATTTGTGTAGAACTATTAGATTAGAGGTACGCAACACTTGATATGAATAACTCAAATGAAAGGAAACAAATTGAAGGAATTTATCCTATTAAGTATCATGTAGCCTATCAAAAATAGGTTTTGAAGTCTATGTATCAATCTGCAAGACTAGACTAGATACCCTGCTCTTTAATCTATGAGACCATTAAATCTAGTGCTCTGATACCTATTTATCATGACTGGAAAACCGAGGCCATAATGACACACCCCCCAAAAACAACCTGTTGTGTAAGACAAAGAATTTAACTCAAAATATATAAGAAACCACACAAAAAAGACTCCTATAGTAGATTTAGGACCCAAATTGTCACGCCATGAAGCTACCCCCAGGACACGGACACGGGACCTAGGATCACGAGTGAGACCAAACTAACCTTGCGGGCATAGCATAAGCATACTTAAAGATAAACTGAATCAATATATACTATGCCGAAGCTAAATCATATGATAATAAAAAATGATAAGGAATACCCATACTAACTCTGAATATATAAATACTGAGAGTTTAACAACAACTGAAAAAGTCAAAATCAAATACTAAAGCTGATTCTAACTATGTCTGAAATAAAGCCTCTACTGACTAGAAATGTTGGGACATGCCCCAGCTAAATCTAGCAAATACTGAAAACTAAAGAATAAAAGCAAAGGAAGATAATCATGTCAATCGTCCTCGAAGAATGAGGACTCACCACTGATGCTGCTGAACTAAAGATCAGGAACTGATCTATGCGTGATTTGGAAGCTGAGAACCTAAACCTACATCACGAGAAGATGTAGCGCAGAGTATGCGTCAGTACTTGAAAGGTACCAAACCTGCAGGGATAGAGTAAAGCTGAACAATAATCATAACTGAAACAAAGCATATATCTGAGCAATAATAAGAGATAAACATGATACTTAACATGAAATAACTAAATGCAATGACCTAGTTTATAACATACTGAGACTAAATACTAAACTATGACTGATAACGTGGTCAATGAAATAGAATCTGATAGTAAGGTAGCTACTAATAACCGACATAAAACCACATGAGCTAAATGTGGAGTCCGATGTATACGCCCCATCAAGAGAACCCAATATACCTTGCCAGAGGTATAGAGGCATGACTGGCGTGATCACTAAAATGTAATGCCCACATAGGGGACTTATAAACTTACAGGGGCATGTAGTTATGGGACTTGAGGGTGACTGACCCTAGTCCACTCGGTATTAAGCTACTCCCAATTGATTATGTAATTAATAATTTATGACTGAATTTCTGTAATATTGGATAGCTCAAAATAACATGCTAACTGAAAATGCAACATTAATGTACTAATAATGAAACATTCAAATCTGAGGCATGTATATCTGAACTAACTGACCTAGCATGTGTAATTGATGAACTAAAAGAACTGCATAGCCAGGGTTTTTAATTTATGAAAGAATCTACACAAAATGATACAAAAATCATGATAATCTGATTTGGATCATTCTAACAGTTAAAATCGAACAATTTCTAACATTCAAAAAACCCTAGGTCTAGATAATATTAAGGGAATCAAGATTCTGACTACAATCTAGGGACCTAATCGGTGAAAGGAACCCACTAGTGAAATCCCACATACATGGTGACGAAATTCACGGAGAAATCTTTCAATTTTGGGGCTGGAACTGATGAAGACTCGTTACGTTCTTGAACCAGGGCTTGGTCAACTTTCTCCTCTGTTTTGCTCTAAGTTTGATGATTTTTTGGTGAATAATTGATTAGGGTAGGTTCTAATTAGTTTACTAGTCTAAAACTGACCAAAACCACGTAGTTTAGGGGTCCAACGCATAAGGAAATGGCAAAATGACCCCTGACTTAAAATCTGCTGAAGCCACCGATAGGACTGATCAACGATCCATGGACGTATCCATGATCCATCCTGTCAGTCTATCGATCAACTTCAGAGGATGGTTTATGGGAGGTCCTGAAGGTCTCGACCGATGGACTGAGCGACGGTCTGTAGACTAATCCACGATCCGTCCTATCAATCCGTCGATCGACTTCAGATGATAGGTTCTGGGAGGTTCTGAGGGTCTCGACCTAAGGACTGATTGATGGTCTGTGGAATGATCCATGATCCGTCATGTCAGTCCATTGATCGACTTTAGAGGATGGGTTCTGGGAGGCCTTGAGGGTCTCGACCTATGGACTGATCGGCGGTCTGTGGACTGATCCACAATCCCTCCTATCAGGCCGTCGATCGCCTTCAGAGGATGGGTTCTAGGAGGGGGTTGTAGGTGGTGAACCACGGACCACCAGAATGGACCGTGGGTCGTCCTACGGTCCGTGGGTTGCACCTACAACTTCTGGAATTTTTTTTGCATTTTGGTAGTTTTAGCATACGAGGTCTTACATTATCTCCCCTTGGGAACATTCATCCTCGAATGAAGACTAAATTAGCTGGAAATGGAGGGAAAGAGCTATAAACCCTACCAGTAAACATTGGAAACTAATTTCTGACTAAACTATGTTCCAAGAACATGCAAATACGCTGAAAATGCAAGTATAAACGGAAGCAACATGATACTAAGACTGGATCTGCGCATGAATGATTGAAAAAATGAATAGGAACTATTACCTTAAGATGGAATTACATTAGAAGAAAAAAGATGAGGATACTTGGCCTTCATGGCTGCTTCTGCTTCCCAAGTAGCTCCTTCTACGGACTGACTCCTCCACAAAACCTTAACTGAAGTGACTTCTTTGTTTCTCAACCTTCGAACCTGACGAACAATGATTTCAACTGGTACCTCTTCATAAGTGAGACTATCCTTCATAGCCACACTTTCTAAAGGTACAATAGATGCTGGATCACCCACACACTTCTTTAACAACAAAATGTGAAAAACCAGATGAATTGCTGCTAGTACTGTTGGAAACTCTAACTCATAAGCCACTTTACCAACTCTTTTCAAGATCTTGTAAGGGCCTACATACTCAAAACCCTCTGGTAGAGTCAAAAGAAGAGCTGTAGTCAACATAGTTTTTAGTTCTACGAAGCTTTTCTCATAATCATCTGACCACTGAAACTTAACCTTTTTCTGCGTCAACTTAGTCAATGGAAAGGCTATGGATAAAAATC
The DNA here is from genome assembly GCA_036250385.1 of Solanum microdontum. Taxonomy (NCBI): domain Eukaryota; kingdom Viridiplantae; phylum Streptophyta; class Magnoliopsida; order Solanales; family Solanaceae; genus Solanum; species Solanum microdontum. Next base: position 12,520 of record JAJONQ010050320.1, read on the forward strand.
CTTCCATGACCCTTCTGTAATAACCCGCTAGACCCAAGAACTTTTGATAGATGTAGGAGATGTAGGTCTGGGCCGATGTTTCACTGCTTCTATTTTCTGGGATTCCTCTTGGATCCCTTCGCTAGACAAAATATGCCCAAGGAAAGCAACAGATTGTAACCAAAATCACATTTGCTAAATTTAGCAAATAACTGGCGATCTTTAGAGTTTGCAGGACAACCCTCAAATGATTCACATGTTCTTCCTCACTCCTAGAGTAAATGCGGATATCATCAATAAAGACGATAACGAATAAGTCCAAATACTGCTTGAACACGCTATTCATCAAATCATGAAAGCTGTAGGGGCATTGGTTAGTCCAAATGACATAAATACAAATTCATAATGACCATACTGTGTTCTCTAGGTTGTTTTCGGGATGTCACTATCTGTGACTCTGAGCTGATGATAACCGGATCTAAGGTTTATCTTTGAGAATTGACTAGCACCTTGAATTTGGTCAAACAAGTTATCAATCATGGGGATAGGATACTTATTCTTGATTGTGACCTTGTTCAACTGCTTATAGTCAATGCACATTCTCAGAGAACCATCTTTCTTTTAAATGAACAACACTGGTGCTCCCCATCGGGAAATACTGGGTCTCATGAAGCTCTTATCTAGAAGGTCTTTCAACTGCTCTTTCAATTCCTTAAGCTCAACTAGAGCCATTGTGTAAGGAGGAATAGAAATAGACTGGGTATCTGGAAGGAGATCAATTCCAAAGTCAATTTCCCTTTCGGGAGGAACTCCAAGAAGATCTTCTTGAAACACTTCTAGGAACTCATTAACTACTGGAACTGACTCAAGAGTTGGGGTTTCGGAGCTTGAATCCTTAACCAGAACTAAATGACAGAGATAACCCTTAGAGATCATGTTTTTGGCTTTTAGGTAAGAAATGAATCGACCCATAGGCACTAAACTACGACCCTTCCATTCTAAGATTGGTTCGTTTGGAAACTGAAAATGAAAGATCCTAGTTCTACAATCGACTGAGGCATAACATGAATGTAACCAATCCATGCATAGAATGATATCAAAGTCTACCATTTCTAAATCTATGAGATCTGCTGAGGTGACTTTCTGGGAGACTGTGACAGGGAAATTTTTGTATACCCATCTAGCTATAACTGGGTCACCGACTGGAGTGGAGACTGAGAAGTGTTTTGAGACAGTTTCTGGACTGACACCAAAGTTGACTGATATATAGGGAGTTACGAAGGAAAGAGTAGCCCCTGGATCTAACAAAGCATAAACAACTAAGTTAAAAACTCGTAATGTACCAGTGACTACATCAGGAGAATCTTCCTGATCCTGGCGAGCCTGAAGGGCATACAATCTCTATTGGAGTTGTTCGCCACCTGTACCAGATGAGTTACCCTACTAACTCGGGCGACCTGCTGGTGCTGCTGAAGTGGTAGACTGAGCTCTACTATTATTTCCCTCTTGACCCTATTTAGCAGAAGGATAATCTCTCAACCTGTAACTAGACTGACCACACCCAAAGAATCCTTCCTTTCCTGCAAGACACTCGCCCGGATGGTTCTTACCATAAATGTGACAAGTTGGGTAGGTTCTGGTGCCTGAAACACTCCCCTGAGACTTAGAGCCTGAGGCCCTAACTTTCTGATCATGTCAGAACTTAAAAGATGGAACACTAACTGATGAAGGTGCTAGAGCTTAATACTTTGGCTTGAATTGCGAACGATTTCCACCACCCAATTTCTGTTGAGGACACTCATAGTTCCTTGTTTTAGCCTTCTTATTATCCTTAGCCTATTTCCTAAGCTTATCTCCCTCAAACTGCTGAGCATGAGTCATGAGCCTAGAGATGTTCATATTTTCCAACAACATAGCATTCCTACACTCTGTTTTCACTAAGTCGGGTACTCCATAAAGGAACTTGTTCATTTAAGCCATGGAATCGGCAACCATGTGAGGAGAATACCTGGAGAGTTGGGTGAACTTGAGTCCATACTCTTGGACTGTTATGTTACCTTGCCTCAAATTCATCAACTCCTGAGCTTTTGCCTCCCTCAACTCTCTTCGGAAGAACCTGTCAAGAAAGGTCTCACTAAAGCATTCCCAAGTGATAGGAGCTGCATTTGTACCCATGTTCTCTTTCCATTGAGTATACCAGATATGAGCTACATCCCTAAATTGATAGGATGTCAACTCTACCCTATCATTACCTGTCACTTGCATCACTCCGAAGATCTTCTTGACCTCATTTTTGAAGTTTTGGGGATCCTCACCAATCGCGACCCTAAAAACTCAGGCAAATTCATCCTAACAAAGATATGAACCCTGGCTGCCACTAATCCACCACTAGCATTTGCAGGAACTTGAACCTACTGATTGTTCTGGTTAGTCACACTCTGAGCCCAAAGCTGGATTACGTTCTGAAACTCGGCATTCGATATTTCCTGATCTGGGACTGAAGGAGCAGCATTAGCATTGCGTGCATTCCCATTCTTTCCATAAGCTCTATGAGGAGGCATGATCTGAAATGCATAACGAAGGATTAGAACGAGGAAGTTAGATCATACCTCACGCACGATAAAAGTAACAAGAAAATGAAGTTTTCTTAAACCACTTTGTAGCCTCCCTCTCATTAGATGTGGTGCACATCACAACCATAAAAAGGACTCTACTTTATGCAGCTTTTCAAAAATCCTAGTACTCTTAAACTTAATGCTCTGATACCAAGTTTGTCATGCCTCAAAGCTACCCTAGGACGCGGACACGGGACCTAGGATCACGAGTGACCCCAAGCTAACTCTGCTGGCATATCATAAGCATACTTAAAGATAAATTGAATCAATACATATTGTGCGGAAGCTAAATCCTATGATAATATGAAATGATAGGGAATACCCATACTAAATCTGAATATATAAATGTTGAGAGTTTAATAACAACTGAGAAGTCAAACTCAAATACTAAAGCTGATTCTAACTATGTGTGAAATAAAGCCTCTACGGACTAGAAATGCTGGGAAATGGCCCCAGCTAGATCTAGAAAATACTGAAAACTAAAGACTAAAAGCAAAGGAAGATAATCATGTCAATCGTCCTCGAAGAATGAGGAATCACCACTGATGTTGTTGAACTGAAGATTGAGAACCGATCTATGCGTGATCTAGAAGCTGAGAACCTGAACCTATATCACGAGAAGATGTAGCGCAGAGTATGTGTCAGTACTTGAAAGGTACTGAGCATGCAGGATAGAGTAAAGCTGAACAGTAATCATAATTGAACCAAAGAATATATCTGAGCAATGATAAGAGATAAGCATGATACTAAACTAAGAATACTGAACATGAAATAATTGAATGCAACGACTAAGTTTATAACATGTTGAAACTGAATACTGAACTATGACTGATAACGTGGTCAATTCAATAGAATCGGACTGTAAGGGAGCTACTAATAACCGATATAAAATCGCATGAGCTAAATGTGGAGTCCGATGTATAGGCCCTATTGAGAGGACCCAATATACCTTGCCAAAGGTATATAGGCATGACTGGAGTAATTACTAAAATGTAATGCCCACAGAGGGGACTTATAAACCTACAGGGGCACATAGTCATGGGACTTGAGGGTTACTGATGCTAGTCCACTGGGCATTAAGCTACTACCAATTGATTAGGTAATTAACAATTTATGATTGAATTTCTGTAATACTGGATAGCCCAAGATACTAACATGCTAACTGAAAAAGCAACATTAATGTACTAATAATGAAACATTCAAATCTGAGGCATGTATATCTGAAATAACAGACCTAGCATGTGTAATTGATGAACTAAAAAGCTACATAGCTAGGGTTCTGAATTTATGAAAGAATCTACACAAAACGATACTAAAATCATGACAATCTAATTTGGATCATTCTAACGGCTAAAACCTAATAATTTCTAACATTCAAGAAACCTAGGTCTAGATAAGATTACGGGAATCAAGATTCTGACTGAAATCTAGGGACCTAATGGGTGAAAGAAACCCACAAGTTAAATCCCACATACCTGGTGACAAAATTCACGGAGAAATCTTTCGATTTCAGGGCTGGAACTGATGAAGACTCCCTGCGCTCTTGAACTAGGGCTTGGTCGACTTTCTCCTCTATTTCGCTCTATTTTTGATGAATTTTTGGTGAATAATTGATTAGGGTAAGTTCTAATTAGTTTACTTGGCTAAAACTAACCAAAACCACGTAGTTTAGGGGTTAACTGAAGTAGTTTAGAGGTCCAATGCATAAGGAAAAGACCAACAACCCCTAACTTAAAATCTGTTGAAGCCGCCAACGGGATAGATCGATGATTCGTGGATAGATCAACGATCCGTCCTGTCAGTCCGTCGATCGACTTCAGTGGATGGGTTATGGGAGTTCCTGAGGGTCTGACCTACGGATTGATCGATGGTCCGTGGACTAATCCAGATCCATCCTGTCAGTTCGTCGATCGACTTCAGAGGATGGGTTCTGGGAGGTCCTGAGGTCTCGATCTATGGACTGATCGACGGTTCGTGGACTGATCAATGACCCGTCCTGGCAGTCCATCGATCGACTTCAGAGGATGGGTTGTGGGAGGGGGTTGCAAGTGGTGAACCATGGACCACCAGAATGGACTGTGGGTCGTCCTACAGTCCGTGGGTGGCAATCGTGGGTTGCACCTGCAACTTCTAAAAAAATCTGCATTTTGGTAGTTTTAGCATACAGGGGTGTTACATAAATAAAGAAAGAAAAGGAAAAAAAGGAAAACAACATATTTCCCGAAATCAGGCATCATAAGCATAACAAAAATATCTACAATGTCACTAGAAGCTAAAGTACATCTCAAATCTTTGCAAACAAAACATATAGAATTAAAATACTGGATGAACTCTAACTACAACCCAAGAAGCAAGATCTCACCAAGGCTCTAAATAGATGTAAGCATTTTGATTCAATCAACCACCATGAGAAATACTCTGAGTAGGATCTACATCAAAGGATAACATAAGTAGGAGTTAGTACAGTCTAGATGTACTCAGTTGGCTTGGCTGACTAAGTATAAGATTATTAATCAAACATATGAAATAAAGTACAATACACATCCATTCCAGAATTTGTACCACTAGTTTTTATTAGAATGGCAGGAGCAAAGTAAACACACAAGGTTACAACAAATTTCTCCTATCAGCACGCTGATTACCCGACAAACTAAGGTGTCTAATATAATGCAATGAAATGATGAAATGATATGATGTCACAACTGAGGGGTACCCCCTAGATGTTACATGGCGTTTAGAACCCCGAAGGACTCCATACAATCCACTTAGTTTCATAACATAAGAAATAGAACAATGAGAGTAAAACAATAGTCCAAGTCTAAATAATTTTAGAAAACGAAAAACGGATGTCTAAACTCATGTCTCATCATAGCCATCTAATACAATAATATGAAATTGGGCTTGGCACATACATCATGTTCAAAAGAAAAAATACATGAAATAAACTAAAACAATAACTTAAGTGATCGGCAAATCACGAACTCAACCACTAGCCACGAGACTCAAAAACTTGTTTGTCGAACCCTACATTTGGGAAAAATGTAGGCAAGAGTATGTGTTAGTACAAACAATGTACCAAGTATGATAGCCATGCATAAAACATTTAAAACATGCTAAAAGGGACATTTCATTTCAAGACAGGCAATTGACCAAGCTAAACCATGATATAAAAGCTTTATAAAACATAAGTCATAATATCATGGTCAATGCAAGCTAAATCCATCTTTAAAAACTTTTGAACTCATGTGAGATACTTCTTGACGTAACCTTAGTTCGTTATTACTTGTGGGGAAATTAGCCTTAGTTGACATAAGACCATGTGAGCTATAACTTGATCCCCCGGTGTCTCCCACACCGAAAAAGGGTTGTTCTACTTGCCTAAGGTAGAACCATGAACATCTAGGTTAATTGGATCCACTAGCTAATCAACCTATGGGGGCACATAGTTATGGGATAAGTGGATAGTTACTAGAAACGCGGCCTATACTACCGGGGGGGTTTCCATCTCATGAGATAACTTTAGAAACCCGGCCTTTACTATGGGAGAGCTTCCATCTCACTATCAATATCCATTCTGTGCTAAGCATAAATTCCCACGGAATAGTCATTCCTTACTTGACTTCATTACTTATGAAAAAGTGTCCTTGGACAACCAATCCAAGCTAGTTCATTAGGATAGCTCTTACTCTTGATTCATTTAGGTGAGAAAGCCTTTCAACCTAAGAATTATTTCTATGTGAGAAAACCTTTCACATAATGCTAGTTATGTGTTTATGAGAATGTCCTTTCAATAACACAACAACAACATCGTTGGTACTTTACTCTCAATGCATAAGTCCATAATTTACCTCTTGAGGTCAAAACCCACTTTCAATCATAAACTCTTAGAAAGCATGGGTTAGATATGGATTTCATCATAAATACATTTAGAGCTTGCAATACATGCTTAATTTCATAAACCACTTGCTTTATACTGAAAATCCCTCATCATATGATTCATAACTTGAAAACATAGGGATTACATGGGTTCATGGGGGAATTCATCATAAAAGCATTACAATTCACATGGATAGAAGATCATAATTCAATCATTTAAATCAATAATGAAAGGAACCCATGCTAATTGAAGAAAGCCCTAACAAAATTAGGGAATTCTACCATTTGAAATAGGGGAATTTGGGAACTCTATGGATGAAAACTATCATACCTTAAATCCAAATTCTAGCCTTCAATGGAGGAATTGGAACCTTAGCTTGAAACCCTAGGTGAATCCTTCTTCTTCTTATTATTAAAGTTTCTAGAGAGAGAATATTTGGGAGGAGTTTTGGGATTCTTTTGTGAAATTGGAAGAATGAAGTAAATGGGGTGAATTAGGGGTTAAAAGGCTTTTAGAGGGGTTCTAAAAATAGCCAAAATGACATAGTATTGAAACTAATTAATTAGAAAAAGACCCAAATAACCCTAAGAATTAACTGCCAACTACCACCGACGGACCCAGTCAACGGACCGTGGTTTCACCTACGGTCCATCCTGGTAGACCGCCATTCGTGGTCGAGACTATGACTTTGGGGTTCGAACCACGGACTGTGGTTTGACTAACGGTCCGTTGGTCATGCCATGGTTTTGGACCCTCACAACTTACTTGGGCAGGCCAACCACGGACAACACCTACGGTCCGTGGTCAATTCCACGGGTCGTGGGTGGCCGGCTTGGTTTGGCACCTGCAATATCTGAAAAGTTGTTATTTTGGGCTTTTTTGAATAAGGGGTGTTACGATATCTCCCCCTTGGGACCATTCGTCCTAGAATGAGATTTAAAAGCTTAAGAGAGGAACTAACAACCCAACCTAACAATGCAATACATGAAATCAAGGAGGAACTATTGACTCCAAGCTAGGATGTTCTCAAAACATCGTAAGAGGGGTGAAACTAACTCTATTAGCCCATTATGCATGTAATGCACATAAATAAGGAGGAAACATCAATTCCAAGCTCAACAAACTCAAATGCATTCCAAGGAGGTAGAAACTACATCTAACTAACCAATATGCATGAATTTTCAAAATAACTCATCTTCAAGGAGGAACTACCTTCTCCAAGCTAAAAGCATGCTCAACACAATCTGATGGAGCCCATATGCAATTCACTCTCAAAAAAGCATAGTTAAAGCGTGTTCATCATTTCATCTCATGAAGTCTATAGGCAACTCATACTCAATGCACAAGAACATGAGAAAAATTAAGCATGCAAACTCATTTTCTTTCAAATGCACTTTTTCATGAACATGCATAACATAAGGAAATCATGGAAACACATAAAAACACATGACTCCTAAAACAAAGGTTAAATCAAGAGGAACTCATTACCTCAAGATAGAGTAGGAGTAGAAGGAAAAATATGAGGATATCGGGACATCATATCGGCCTCTGCCTCCCAAGTAGCACCCTCAACTTACTGATTTCTCTACAGTACTTTCACGAAAACTACCTCTTTATTTCTCAACTCCTTGACTTTTTGGTCTAAAATCTGAACCAGAACTTCCTCATAAGAAAGATTGTCATCAATTCCAAACCCTTCTAAGGATATTATATATGGATGTCAGATCACCAACATATTTCTTCAACATAGAGACATGGAAAACCGGATACACCGATAACAACTCATTTGGAAAATCTAATTCATAAGCAACCTTACCAACACGCCTCAAAATTTGATATGGGCCTACATATTGGGGACTCAACTTTCCTTTCTTACTAAAACTCATTACACCCTTCATAGGTGAAATTTTCAAGTAAACCCAATCATGATGGTCAAACTCAAGATCCCTTCTTCTCACATTGGCATATGAATTTTTCTGACTTTGAGCCATTTGCAAACTTTCTCTAATAAGTCAAAACTTTCTCTATAGCCTCATGTACCAATTCGGGACCTATTAGGACAACTTCACGCACATCAAACCAAACTATGGGAGATCTACACCTCCTTCCATATAGTGCCTCAAATGGAGCCATATTGATACTCGAGTGATAGCTATTATTATAGGAAAACCCAATTAATGGCAAATGGGCATCCCAATTACCCTTAAAATCAATCACACAATCCCTCAACATATCTTCCAAAGTCTAAATAGTACTCTCCACTTGCCCATCGATTTGGGGATGAAAGGTCATACTAAGCTTAACCTTAGTTCCAAGACCATTTTGGAATGACTTCCAAAACTGAGAAGTGAATTGGGTAAGACAGAGGAACTCCATTCAACCTTACCATTTATCTCAAGTATAGCTTGGCATAGTCCTCCACCGAATAAGAAACCTTGATGGGAAGGAAATGAGCCAATTTCGTCATCCGATCTACTGTCACCCAATTAGAGTCATGTTACCACTGGGTGCGAGGCAAACCAACAATAAAGTCCATATTCAATTCTTCCCACTTACAAGTAGGACTGCTAATATCTTGGGATAAACCTCTCGGTTTCTGGTGCTCAACCTTTATTTGTTGGCAATTTGGGCATTTAGCCACAAATCCTGCAATATCCTTCTTCATCCCATTCTACCAATAGACTTCTCGCAAATCACGATACATCATGGTTGCTCCCGAGTGAATGGAATACCTCAAACTATGGGATTTAGCTAAGATCTATTCCCTCAAATCATCAACATGTGGAACACACAATCGACCTTGGTATCTAAGTACCCCATCTCCCCCTTTGGAGAAGGCCTCAATGGATTTCTTTAGTACCGCCTCTTTCAATTCTACTAAAATTGGATCGAGACCTTGCTTGGCTTTCACATCCTCCACAAAAGATGATTCGGAACCATTGTGAACCATAACACCACCTTTGGTGCAATCCACCAATTGAATACTTAATCAAGACAATCTATGAACATCTTGAACCAACTCTTTCTTTTCTTGTACAATATGAGCGACACTAGCCATAGATAACTGACTAAGAGCATTTGCTACCACATTAGTTTTACCGGGGTGATAAAGAACACCCATGTCTTAATCTTTCAATAACTCAAGCCACCTTCTTTGGCGAAGATTCAAATCCTTTTGATTAAGCACATATTGCAAACTCTTGTGGTCGGTAAAAACATCTACATGTACACCATACAAATAATGCCTCCAAATCTTTAAGGCAAAACTGACCGCCGCTAGTTCAAGGTCATGGGTTGGGTAATTCTTTTTATGAACTATAAGTTCCCTTGAGGCATAGGCAATCACTTTCCCATTTTTCATAAGTACGCAACCTAATCCAATTCTTGAAGCATCACAATAAACCACAAAACCATCCATCCCTTCTAGTAAGTTCAACACCGGAGCGGAAGTAAGTCTATCTTTTAATTCTTGAAATCTCTTCTCACACATCTCTTTCCATATGAACTTAGCCTTCTTTTGAATCATAGCCATTAAAGGAGAGGCGATAGAAGAAAACCCCTCAACAAACCTTCTATAATAACCGGCTAAACCCAAGAAACTTCTAATTTCTGAGGGAGTTAGAGGTCTAGGCCAGCTCTTGACTACATCCGTCTTCTTAGGATCTACCTCAGTACCCTTACTTGAGACAATATGACTAAGAAAAGGTATGGATCTCAACCAAAATTCACATTTGCTAAACTTTGCAAAAAGTTGTTAGTCCTTAAAAATTTGCAACACGATTCTCAAATGATCCATATGCTCATTCTCACTCATTTAGTAGATCAAAATATCATCAATAAACACAATCACAAATATGTCTAGGTATTTCCTAAACACTGTATTCATCAAGTCCATAAACGCCACCGGAGCATTAGTCAAACCAAACGACATTAGTAGGAACTCATAATGACCATACCGAGTACGAAAAGTCATCTTTAAAATGTCATTTTCTCTCACCCTCAATTGGTGATAGCCCTATCAAAGATTAGTCTTAGAGAAATAACTTGCCCCTTGGAGTTGGTCAAATAAGTCATCTATCTTTGGAAGAGGATACTTATTCTTAATAGTCACCTTGTTCAACTGACGATAGTCTATACACATACGATGAGAACCATCCTTCATTATAACAAACAAAACTACAACACCCCATAGAGAGATACTCGATTGGATGAAGCCTTAATCCAACATGTCTTTCAATTGTTCTTTCAACTCCTTAAGTTCTTTCGGAGCCATACGGTAAAGAGGAATAGAAACAGGTTGCATATCTGGGAGAAGGTCAATACCAAAGTCTATATCTTGCTCGGGAGGAATACAAGGTAAGTCATTTGGAAACACTTCCTAAAATTCATTCACAATGGGGATCGACTCAAGAGAAGGGGTTTCAGAATCTACATCCATTACCCTAACTAGATGGTAAATGCAATCCTTAGAAATAATCTTTCTAGATTTAAGACAGGAGGCAAATTTACTCTTAGGCATAGAATTTCCCTCCTTCCACTCTAGGACAGGCTCATTTGGAAACAAAAAGTTGACTATATGAGTTCTACAATCAATAGAAGCATAACATGAGTGCAGCCAATCCATACCCAAGATAACATCAAACTCTAACTGATCAAGCTCTATCAAGTCAACAAGAGTAACTTTATGGGACAAGGAAACTAGATACTTTCTATACATCCTCTTACCCACCACAGAATCACCAACACGGGTAGAGATAGAAAAAGGTTCTAACAACACAATAGGGAGCACATCAAACCTCATAGCCACATATGGCGTCACAAAAGACAAAGTAGCACCGGGATCAAGTAACACATATACATCTAGTTGAAAAACTTTAAACGTAGCGGTAGCCACATCGGGAGAACTCTCTCATTCACCACGAGTCTGGAGTGCATAGAAACGAATTTGCTTAGGAGTATTGGAACACGAACCACTAAGAGTAGCTTGCTTGCCCTCTCTCCCTTTAGCTGTAATCATCAGGCAATCCCTCATTTTGTGACCACATTTACCACAACCATAGCAACTATATGTGTCGGCTAGACACTTACCATCGTGCTTCCTTCCACACTTAGTACAAGTAGACCTAGACTATGAAGATCCACTACCATTACCTCTTTGGGGCTTAGGGTTTGACACCCTATCTTGGTTGATCTTTAGGGGAGCATTAGAGGAATCTCGTCCAGAATGTTTTTTTTGGAATCTAGGATGAACTTGCATGAGAAAAATTACCATCACCGGTCTTTTTCCTTTTTACCTCTCTAGAATTTTCCTTAAGTTTTTCCTTCTCAATTTTCTGTGCATGTACCATGAGACGAGAGATATCCATGTCATGAATGAGCATGGCAGTTCGACACTCTTTAACCACCATTTCGGACACCCCCGAAAAGAACTTACTCATTCTAGCCATTGAATCCACAACCATTGTTGGAGTATATTTTGACAATTGAGTGAACTTTGGAGGATACTCCCTTGCCAGAGGTTAATGAACTCGAGCACATTGACTTCCTTCATCTCTAGGGGAAAGAACCTATCAAGAAAAGCGATTTGAACTTCTCCCCATCAAGAGGACATGCATCTTCCGTTCTCCCTTTTTGCCATTGATTATGCCATATTTAAGCCACTACCTTTAGTTGATAAGCGGCCAAATCCGCTTTTTATACCGGCGTTACTCCTATGATCATCAAAACCTTATAGACCTCATCGATAAACTCTTGATGATCTTCCTCAAATTTGGAACCATGAAACTCTGAAGGGTTCATCCTTGTAAAGTCCCTCACCCTTGAAGTCGTCATACTCACATTTGGGTTCACGAGAACCACAACCTACCTATTTTCTTGGGCCGTCAACACTTGGAAAGCAGCCCTAAACTCCACATTGGACACATATTCGGCCAAAAGATTGACTGGAACTTGAGGAGCTTGGGGGGCAACTTCTTGTTCCTCATTCTCCTTCACATTCCTTCTAGTATAACCTCTTCAGGTAGCCATATCCTGAAGAACATAAGATAAGGATTAGGAGAGAGACTTTATAGAGTTAGACTCTATCGCACGACTTCAAAGTAATGAAAGAATTGGAGTTCCCTACTCATCTTGTAGCCTCTCATTCATAAATGTTGCGCGCTTCACACTTATGAACAAGACTCTACTAGACTTGGCTTATGAGACAACCTAGGACCATTCTAAACCTTGTGCTCTAATTACCAAATTTTTCACGACCCAGGGGTACCCCCTAGATGTAACATGGTGTATAGAACCCCGAAGGACTCCATACAAGCCACTTAGTTCTCATAACATAGGAAATAGAACAATGAGAGTAAAAAAATAGTCCAAGTCTAAATCATTTTATAAAACAAAAACCTAGAAGTCTAAACTCATGTCTCATCATTGCCATCTAATACAATAGAATGAAATTGGGCCTAGCCCATAAATCATGTTAAAAAAAATGAAAGAAAATAAAACAAGAACTCTATCCTCAAAGCATGATGACTCACCAGAGCTCGGGAAATCACGAACTCAACTACTAACCACGAGACTAGAAAACTTGTCTGTCAGACTCTACATTTGGGGAAAATGTAGGCAAGTGTATGCGTTAGTGTTGCATCCAAAAGCACACGCAAGTGCACGTGGTCACTCAAGTAGTACATTGACTCTTTCGAGCCGGATTATCAAACTCAAAGGACTTCAAATCAACAAATAACAACTTTATTATGTCTAAAATAAAGTTACTTATGAGACAAACAATTTTTAAAAAATTGTTTATATGTACTAAGTTGAACAATCTCAAAAATTAATTACAACAATCAAACAGTTTCAAACAAGAGAGTTTCACAAAATGGGAAAGTATTCCAAGGTTGTAACATAACCCAATTTCCGGCATAATATTAATTTATTTGAGCATTCGACAGGTTAACCTCATTATGGATTTGCAAGGTTCATTTTACAATCATGATCTCCCGACCTCTAATCGCCTACCACCATCGACAACCTAACTACATCGTTAAGCGGGGATAGGCATGAACCAATGGCGAAGCATTAAGCTATCATCTTGTATATTAATCAAGCGCGGTATATAGGTATAAGACTATCCTATATACGAAACACTCTAACTTTACTCTAGAATGAACACGCTTCTCACATTCTTTGGTCTATCCCTCTATTCATCTTTCGAATTCAAGAGTGGACAATGAGTTTATTTTACTGTAGATCAGTCATTAAAATAGTTAAACAAGAATGTAAGCATAAATCACAAGAAAATCCATCTCATGCTAGAAACAAATACTATTATACCATTAATCGTAGCTACAACCCTAGAAAAAGGGAATTTAGCTACTCATAGAATAAAATATCATCAAATAATGTTTATGGATCATAAAAGGGTTTACCAAAATGAAAGAGTAGAAGAAAAGCCCTAGAAAGTGCTAGCAAAATCACCCAAATTGATGTTCTTCCGTCTTTTAAAAATTGGATAATGATAAAATAACACAACTAGACTAATTATAGTCTGAAAGAAAACACGTGACTCAATTCCGGTGTCCAGGTCCGCGACACAGACCTGTTCCCTCATCTAAATTTGTGCACAAAAAGATCTCATCCGCGACGCGCTCCTGAAGTGCACTCCCTTGTTAAGTTGAATTCATTTTCTACATGCAAGTTTTAGCTCCGCGACGTGGAGCTGCTCCCTCTTAGTGTATTTTCCAGCTTCTTGGCCATTTTCCTCCACAACTTCATCTTCTATTTTCTGACCTCTATCCAAATGCCTTATTTTGACACATTCTTCTTTCATTTTCACCCTGAAACATCTAATCATATTGGTTAGAGGAAACGACATCAAAAGACTCTAAAATCTCAGTTCCGACTAAGAAAGTGCTCTCAAACTTAGCTAAATATATGGGAAAATTGGTTACTAGGCGCATAAATACGCCTAAGATCACCACCCCACACTTAAAGCTTTGTTCGTCCTCGAACACTTCCACACATTCAAACATCCGACGACTCTACTACACTTCCCTATAGTGGCATTTCAGCTTTGGCCATAACAACTACCGTAGCTTCACAACTACATGGCAAATACTCTGCATTCATCAGGACAACTAGAGTAAGACAATCCAGCCTCAAGAATAGACTCTTATAACGCAACCAACTTATGAACAACTTTTGGATCCACAAAAATATCAAGTATCAAACTTCATCAAACATGTGCCCCTCACAACAAATGAACACCCTGATTTACTCACACATAAAATTTTCATATAATAAAGGGTGCGGGAAGCACATTTGGCTCACACTCTCGAAAGAATTCACATGCCACAACCAACGAACCATAGGCTTGCCCTTAGTGTACTGCATCACTACTTTTGAGAATACGAAAGTTCAAGATCAATTAGGTATTTTAAGGGTTGTAATGTAGGCTTGGGGATGGGTAGGAACAATTTTTTATTTATTTTTGGATATAAATAGCGACTGCATTCCCAAGCACTTTAATACAAGACAAACTTCATTTTTGGACCTTCTTTTAATAACCTCCTTCTTATGCCCCTTTTCTTGGAGCCATTCGGCTCTTTGTTGTAAGACATTTAACAATCACTTCTTCCCACCATTTTTATTCTAAATTCATTCATCAATTTTTTTATTTTTTTATACGAGCCAGACATATGTTGGGGCTTGCCCCTCACTTTCGTTTCCTTCACTATTGTTCACACAAAGCGCTTAGGATCTTTTGGATCAAATTGATAGGTTGGAGAAGGAATGAACATTAGCTTCAAATTAGGCAACCAAAGAATAAGTTCAAGGCTCGAAGGGGTTAACTAAGGATATACATCAGGGTGGGTACATGAAAGCACAATTAGGGCTATTAAAGAAATGCCTATATCACATCCTGACTCCTTATCCTCTTTTTCGCTATGCAGACACATCATGCAAGTTCTGGACCTCAATTAGTAGCAAGGATTACACAAATCTTACATCTCTGGAACACATTCAACTCAGAACTGATCACTATATACTACTTCCCAATCACTAACACAACTTCATTTTAAGCACACGCCATTAAGAGTCACATAAAAGAGCCTAGATGTCTCAACACAAAGTCATCCAATGTTTTCAACTTTCAGTCTAACTCAAAACAGTTGCGCAACCTTAGCCAAAAGCAAACCCTACAAACCCAAATGACGAAAATTGCCCTTAAGAAGGTCGTCATTGATCTATCATAGGGAGGCTTGACTCAACTATGACATTGACTCCATCCTAAGAAACAAAATCTTTTTTTATACGGTTCAACGGGACTGTCCTTGGCCAAAGAACCGAAAACATCTTCCAAGGAACCCAAAACCAAAAAATCACAAACAAAATAAAAATTATTTACAATGGATATAGTACTCCTACCCCACACTTGAACACGCAACAATGCCCCTAGTGTGACATAATTTGAAATGAAAGCAAAGTAGGGCGGGTATACTTTCCTGATCATTCATCCATGTCAGCATCACCGCCGGTGCCCTCAAGAGCCAAAAGGTCATCCTCCTCTGCTTCAGAATCAGATTCACTATTCGACATGGTTCGCCTCTTGTCCTCATCAGTTGGAACATCATCCCATATGGGTTCTAGAAATGTAGGTCCGAGTCCCAGCAATGCCTCAACATTTTCATTCAGGGGGTACTTTGTTTCAATTTCATTTCTATAACGCATCATCTCCACTCCAAACATGCGCACCGTGATCATCTCATCCCTCCTGTTGCGCTTGTTGTAGTGAGGGTGGGTCCATGCCTGTTCTCCGGCCCTTTTATCTTTGTGACATCTAGGAGTGTGGTGAACAGAGGTGCCATGTAGTCCACACTCTCCTCTGGAACTCCAGCTCGCATGCACAAATTAGTAATTAGTCCCCCAAAAGCATACCTTTGACCTCGATGTACTCTTGCCTTTTTCATGGCCGATTTCAACACCACTGCTATAATTATTTGGGCCTCCTTCATCAGAGCATAAACTAAGCAGACTCAGTCTCTCATCACTTCGATAAAATGCAACCCTGATATCAAGCAATTCATGACAATTTTTAACCACACCCGGGCTACCCGATTCATGTGAGCCTAAGGATATGACTGGTGATAGCCACGGTGCCCATGCCGAATCCATTTCGTAGTGGACTACGCCCCACACAAAACATGTAGAATCTGCTGACATGGAGGGCTGATATTGATCCCCGTGAGAACATCAGAAGGGGCTTCTATAGTCCCCAATATTTGATTAATAGCTGAAAGTATCAGGGGGACCTCTACGCCTCACACTGTTACAAAGGAGAACGGGCATCGAGTTTCCAATTTGCATAGAATTCCCACACCACACTAACATTGCACTCTGATGGATCTAGAAAGATGATTCCTATGTGCAACTCTTGTAGACAACACATAATGCGTGGGAACTCCCTCTCTAATTGGACGTCATCAAGTATCACATCCGAGAAGTACTTGGCTTCGGTGTGTGATTTATACCACTTCTTACCCTCAGATGTGATTGCCTTAACCCCATAGTGTTGAGTTTTTCCCTTGGAACTGCGGGTGCTGGAGGAATGGCTGTGCTCGTCCTTACTCTCTTATGGCTACTAGATGCAACCGCTTTGCCCGACCTATCTGTATTAGACATGTTATCCTGCAATCAGACAAATATCATTTCAGTTGATAAGACTCAATAATAGAGAATCAGCCCACACATATGTTCGAGCACAACTATGACCAACAACACGGTACTCAGACTTCCCAAAGTTATTGTCAACATAGTATTCTCAAAATTCATCACATTTAAAGCAAATAAACCCTTACTACCTCGATTCTACTCAAGACTTTGAATAAACAATTATCTTTCTACTCCAATCACTTCCCTCATAACCTATTTTCCACTCAAGACTTCCCAAACCCCAATTTTTGATTTATATGATCAACCAAATACATTCCAACAAATTTTACCACCATGAATAGTAGTAACTAAGTAGAAAATCACAAAGAACAACAATTTCCAAATACTAGACTAACTCACCCATCATCCACATGAATATTAGTCCTAACTTTAGTAAATCATCCAAATAAAGAAAAAACGTGTAGGACACAAACCTTTCGTGCTTAGACCCACAAAAACTGACGAACTTGGTGAGAAATTCCCACTTCGCGACACGGATTTGTTCTTGGAAAGAGTAAAGGGTTGAATGGGAAAGGTGAATAAAGAAATTTAGAAGACAAAACAGGGTTTAAGGGACGGATTTGGGGATTAAAAGGGAATGGGAGTCAGGTTTTACCATATTAGCCGAGTAAAACCTGACTTTTTAATGAAATAACCTGAAAACTTACCAGGTTCGCGACGCGGAGCTGTCGCGAAAATGCCTTGTGTCTTATTCTTTATCACACGGTGAAACATAGGCGTGGTGGAAACAAGTCCGCGACATGTCCTATCCCGTATTCCACTGTTAATCCATATTATCTCCATAACTCTCAGCAAAAAGTTCTCGACGCTGAGTTATCGCGAACATGATTTGGGATTTTCATCTTCGCCTGGGGTTATAATCTTGCATAAACAGGTACGCGACGCGGTAAGGTCACGAAATCCACTGTTTTCTTGCTCAAAGTTTCTCCTCCTTTTTTTTACTTACAAATTACAACTTTTAAGATAAATGAAATAACCTATAACTAAAAATAAACCAAACTACTGTATTAAAACAAAATACCAAGAAAATATCTTCTAAAATACAAAGTCCCGGGTAGCCTCCTGTGTAGCGCCTGATTTAACATCGCGGCACGACTCAGCTCCCCCTGATTCATTGCTAAACTCCAAACTTTCTTATTCTCAATCTACCTCTTGTCCGAAATAATGCTTCATCCTCTGTCCATTTACGATGAACGTGGATTGCTTACCTTCATTACACAACTCTAAAGTATCGTGGTCGGTCATGCGCACCACTTCAAATGGTCCGCTCCATTTTGACTTCAACTTACTTGGAAACAACCTCAATCTAGAGTTAAACAATAATACCTTTTTCCCAGGCTCAAAAAGTCGAGGCACAATATGCTTATCATGCCATCAATTATTCTTCTCCTTATAGAGCTTAGCATTTTCATAAGCATGGAGTTTGAATTCCTCCAATTCATGTAGCTGACCTATCAGTTTTCTCCCGGCTAGTTTCGGGTCCAGTTCAACCTCTTCATTGCCCAGTACGCCTGATGTTCTAATTCAACTGGAAGGTGACATGCTTTACCAAACACCAAATGATAGGGAGAAGTCCCTATTGATGTCTTATAAGCGGTCATGTATGCCCATAAGGCATCATAAAGCTTCATTGCCCAATCTTTCCTTTGAACATTCATTATTTTCTGTAGAATCTGCTTCATTTCCCTGTTTGACACTTCTACCTGGCCACTAGTTTGAGGGTGGTATGTTGTAGCTTCATTGTGTCTGACTCCATATTTAGCTAAGATATTCTTCACCAATTGATTTATGAAGTGTGTCCCTCCATCACTGATTATTGCTCTAGGAGTTCCAAACCGAGTGAAGATTGCTTCTTCAGAAGCTTCAGCACCACTTTAGCATCGTTAGTCAGCAAAGCTACTGCTTTAACCCACTTTGACACATAGTCCACAGCCACAAGTATGTATTGATTTCCATTTGATGGAGGGAATAATCCCATGAAGTGGATCCCCCAGACATCAAATATTTCAACCTCCAAGATGTTATGCAAAGGCATCTCATGTCGTCTGGAAATAGACCCCATCCTATGGCATTGATCACAACTTTTAACATACCCTGCATCATCTTTAAAATAAGTGGGCCAGAAAAAACCTAATTGGAGCACCTTATGTGGAGTGCGCTCACCTCCATGATGATCCCCATATGCAGACGAGTGGCAACTATCCATCACTTGTCTTATCTTAGACTCAGGCACACACCTCCTCATCATTTTGTCTGGCCCTTTCTTGAAGAGATAAGGCTCATCCCATATGTAGAACCGAGCATCATATAGAAACTTCTTCTTTTGGTGTGTGGTTACACCTGGTGGAAACAATCCTTTAACCAAATAATTTACAATGTCTGCATACCATGGTAGTTCTGTCACCTCTAGCGCCAATACCTGTTCATCAGGAAAGTCTTCCCGAATCTGACCTTGCTCTCCCACATGTGATGAACTCTCCAATCTTGAATGATCTGCAATCTGATTTTCAGAACCTCTTCGGTCCTTGATCTCTATGTCAAACTCTTGCAGCAATAGAATCCACCTGATTAACCGCGGCTTTACATCCTTCTTGTTGAACAAGTACCTGATAGCTGCATGGTCAGTATAAACAACAACTTTAGACCCTACCAGGTAAGATCTAAATTTGTCAAAAGCATAGACCAAGGTTAACATTTATTTTTCAGTCACTGCGTAGTTAGTTTGGGCTGCATCCAGTGTTTTTCTTGCATAATATATTGAGTGAAACACCTTCTCTTTCCTTTGCCCCAACACTGCACCCACAACCACATCACTTGCGTCACACATCACTTCAAAAGGAAACTCCCAATTTGGGGAAGTTAGGATTGAAGCTTCTATCAACTTCTTCTTCAAAGCTTCAAAATCTTGAATGCACTACTCCTCAAATATAAATTTCATCTCCTTCTGTAAGAGACTGTACATGGGTCTTGCAGTCGTAGAGAAATCCTTGATGAATCTCTTGTAGAAACCAGCAAGACCCAGAAAGCTTCTCACCCCTTTAATAGAGATTGGGGGAGGTAGCTTTTCAATAACTTCCACTTTGGCACGATCAACTTCCAGCCCTTTCTTTGACACATTATGGCCCAATAAAATCCCTTCCTTCACTAGGAAATGACATTTTTCCCAGTTTAGGATGAGATTAGTTTCCTCGCATCTAGCCAGCACCCTATCCAAATTTTCCAAACACCTATCAAAAGACTCCCCAAAAACTGAGAAGTCATCCATGAATATCTCCCCAAAATCTTCAACCATATCATGAAAGAGAGCCATCATGCATCTTTGGAAGGTGGATGGAGCATTGCAGAGCCCAAATGGCATTCGCTTGAAAGCATATGTCCCATACGGACAAGTGAATGTAGTTTTCTCCTGGTCCTCTGGTGCAATCACAATTTGGTTGTATCATGAATAGACATCCAAGAAATTATAATATTCTTGCCAAGCTAACCTGTCCAACATCAGATCAACAAACGGAACTGGGTAGTGATCCTTTCTGGTGGCCTCATTCAATTTCCTGTAATCTATGCATATTCGCCACCTTATCACTGCCCTAGTTGGAATCAACTCAGTTTTTTCATTGGTGATCACCGTTATGCCTCCTTTTTTAGGCACACACTGAACTGGGTTGACCCACTTGCTATCGAAAATCAGATATACAATACCTGCACCTAGCCATTTAATGACCTCCTTGTGCACCACATCTTTCGTCATTGGGTTTAGTCAGCGCTGAGGTTGCACACTTGACTTGTGACCCTCCTCCATAAATATCATGTGCATGCATATAGCTGGGTTGATGCCATGTATGTCAGCCATCTGCCAGCCTATCACCTTTTTCCTCTTCCTCAATATTTTTAGAGATGCCTCCACCTGCAATTCAGACAAAGCAGAAGAAAGAATTACAGGAAAAGATTCATTGGCACCTAAGAATGCATACTTGAGATGCGAAGGGAGAGCCTTTAACTCCAACTTTTGTGCTTCCTTAATTGAAGGCTTGGGAGGTGGTCCCAAGACTCTGTTTATTGGCTCCATAAACTTGCGAAGCATACTCACATTCGGGACATCTAGAACGTTAGCCAACTCTTGGGCTTTAGCATCTCCCTCAATGTCTTGCCCAATTAACACTTTCTCTAAAGGGTCTCGGGCTTCAACATATTTAGCTGCCATTTCCTCATTAATGACTGTAATTGCTGACAACTCCGCATATATTGCAGGCAACTTCATTGCCTTGTAAACATCAAATACCTCGACCTTGTCATGAGCACTCATTGTTAGTCTACCGGTCGCCACATCAATTAATGCACCTCCGGTTTCTAGGAATGGGCATCCCAAAATAAATAGGACCTCTGGGTCAGGCTCAAAATCTAAAATGACAAAGTATACGGGGAAAAGCAGAGTTCCCACTTGAACTAAGATATCTTCAATAACGCCATCTGGTCTTGCCACCGAACGGTCCGCTAACTGCAACATAATGGTTGTGGACTTGGGCCTTCCTAGTCCTAACTTGAGAAACATGGACGTAGGCATCAAATTGATACTTGCGCCCAAATCGTACAACCCCCTTACCTCAATACACTTACCAATTTTTATCTGAACAGTGAAACTCCCTAAATCTTTCAACTTAGTTGGGAGCCAATTCTGGATCCTAGAACTGCACTCCTCCTTGAGTGCTACTGTTGTAAACTCAGCCAATCTACTCTTGTTCGCTACCACATCTTTCATATATTTGGCATACTTAGGAATTCCTTGCAACACATCAATCAAAGGCAAGTTAACATGTACCTGTTTGAGTAATTCAATAAACTTACTGAAACATTCCTCTTTCTTTTGCTTTTTGAATTTCTGTGGGAATGGAGGAGGTGGTTTTGCTTTCAGCTCCTCATTCACCCTTTGCTCACTTGGTTCCGCTTAATCTACCTGTTTTCCTTTTTCTTCAGCAGCTTTTTCCTTTGGCATTAACTCCTCCAATGGATGACCTCTCTGAGTACTCACAACATTTACTTGTTTCAGGTTTGGATCTGTATTTCCAGGCAAACCCCCGGTGGTCGGGAATTTTGGGCACTAGCAAACTACCCAAACTGCTTCTCCAAATTCTGAGTCGCTAGTTGGTTTTTTCTAACATATGTTGCCAATTTAGCTTGATCAACCATGATTTGTTTTAGCATGTCTTCCACACTCACATCACCTTCCTTGGCAGCCTGCTGGTTACCATGGTTTTGTTGGTTTCCATGGCTTTGTTGATTTCCATGGCTTTGCTAATTGTAATGTTGTCCACTACCCTGTGGCTTGTATTGGTTATGTCCTTGATATTGGTTTTGATTACCACCCCATGAAAAGTTTGGGTGATTCCACCAACTTGGGTTGTAAGTATTTCCATAGTTCTGGTGATCTCCTCCTTGCTGAGCATTACCTACAAAATGAGCAGATTCTGAGTTTACTCCACATACCTCAGCACTGTCATCTCCACTTCCACATACTTCACACCAAGCTTGTGGTTGTTGCACTATTTTAACTTGAGCTTGTTGTTGTCCTAGTGACATATTGCTGAAATGAGTAGTCATCATATTCTGCATTGCTGAAGCCTTTGCAGTCAAAGTTGTCACCGCATCCATTTCCAACACTCCAACAGTCTTCTGTACAACCGGTTTAGCTCCTCCTCCATTCCACTCGGGATTTCCCTGTGAAATTTTATTAAGCAATGTAAACAACTCAACATATGTCTTCTCCAAAGCTTGACCACCTACAACAGAATCAAGTAAGATTTTTGTGTTTGGTTCCAACCCTTCAATGAAGGTATAGACCAACTCTTCGTTAGCTTGATGATGATGTGGACAACTTAACAGCAGGGACTTAAACCTGTCCCAAGCTTGGTATAAGTTTTCCCCTCCCTTCTGTCGGAAGCTTAATATATCACTTCTCAGCTTGGCTATTTTCCCGGATGGAAAAAACCTTAGCAGGAACTTTCGGGCAAGATCATCCCAAGTTGTTTTGGAATTTGCGGGTTCAGAGTTCATCCATCTTTTTGTTTCCCTTAGTAGAGAAAAGGGGAATAATGTGAGCCTCACATAATCAGAGTTGACTCCAGTTGGGGTGTACGTGTTATTGATCTCGAGGAAACTCTGAATATGCACTCGTGGGTCCTCATGAGATAGACAAGTGAACTGTCCATTTGTGTGTAGTAGTTGCACCATGTTCTGCTTTAATTCAAACCTCCCACCAGCTGTAGGTTTCTAAATACTTGAAGTAACATTGGTAGTCTGTGGGATTGCCACATCCCTCACTTTTATTTCTGCCATCACTACAGGTGGGTCTTGATCCTCCCTTTCTTCTGATGTTTCTGGTTCACTAGCTACAAGAGGAACAAGATAAGTGAGTCTTCTTCGCCTTCTCCGATAACGAACAAATTTCTCCGGTTCAGCTAGAGACTCTACCAAGTCCTGGTCGTTTTCCAGTGTGAAGACTTGACATAACCTGCGAAATGAAGAGCTAAGATCAAGTTGTCAACACTTGTACAAATAAATTAGACACTCAAAAATTAAATATCTGCCGGTTTTAAAGTCCTCGGCAGCAACGCCAAATATTTGTTGCGTCCAAAAGCACACGCAAGTGCACGTTGTCACTCAAGTAGTACAACGACTCTTTCGAGCCAGATTATCAAACCCAAAGGACTTCAAATAAAAAAATTACAACTTTATTATGTCTAAAATAAAGTTACTTATGCAACAAACAATTTTTAAAAATTGTTTATATCTACTAAGTTGAACAATCTCAGAAATAAATTACTACAATCAAACAATTTCAAACAAGAGAATTTCACATAATGGGAAAGTATTCTAGGGTTGTAGCATAACCTGATTTCTAGCATAATATTAATTTATCCTAGCATTTGACAGGTTAACGTCATTATGGATTTGCAAGGTTCATTTTATGATCATGATCTCCCGACCTCTAATCGCCTACCACCATCGACAGCCTAACTACGTCGTTGAGTGGGGAAAGGCATGAACCAATGGCAGAGCATTAATTTATCATCTTGCATATTAATCAAGCACAGTATATAGGTATAAGACTAACCTATATACGAAACACTATAACTTTACTCTAGAATAAACACACTTCTCACATTCTTTGGTCTATTCCTCTATTCATCTTTTGAATTCAAGAGTGGACAATGAGTTTATTTTAATGTAGATCAGTCATTAAAATAGTTAAACAAGAATGTAAGCATAAATCACAAGAAAACCCATCTCATGCTAGAAACAAATACTATTATACCATTAATCGTAGCTACAACCCTAGAAAAAGGAATTTTAGCTACTCATAGAACAAAATATCATCAAATAATGTTTATGGATCATAAAAGGGTGTACCAAAATGAAGGAGTAGAAGAAAAGCCCTAGAAAGTGTAGCAAAATCGCCCAAATCGATGTTCTCCCGTCTTTTAAAAACTGGATAATGATAAAATAACACAACTAGACTATTTATAGTCTGAAATAAAACACGT
>JAJONQ010050321.1:0-31982 GCA_036250385.1 Solanum microdontum
AACTGATTATTGTTAAGTAACAAGTGAACAAGATTCGTACTTTGTTGTTAACAATGAGAGAGAGAAAGTAGGGTGTATGTGTTCCATATAAGCTCTTAACGTGGTAATCCTAATAATAGTAATCCTTTCCTAGTGTATCACATGAAAAATGGTAAGATATGTATCCCTAAGTGCTTGGTCCACCAAATAGGGAATTTCACTCCGTACCTTGGTCCGGCTATGTGTGTATAATTTACTAACCCTTACCTTTACCTCAGATTATACATCACATCAATGTATGGCTTAGTTTTCACCCTCACACCAATTGACATTAGACTATTAGATAGTATCACACTAAATCTATGTTGATAATTCTTTTCTTATTAACTACCTCCTTGGTCCAGCAAGTAGCAACAAGGCGTGTTCTAACGTTGGCCACCGTTAAAAGACTTATAAACAAAAGAATCACCAATACATGCATCAACACTAGTCAAGAATTACTTAATTATTATTCATACGTTGTTAATTGCTCATAGTTCCCACAACCCTAGTTGTGGATTTAGTTACTCATGCTTGTAAGAACACAATTCATATTTTGATAAAAAGAATTCACAAACTTACGATTACAGTAGAAGAAACTTGAAATCTCGAATTGAATTCCCAAGCAAAAATCTTATAAACCAAAATTAGGAAATCAAATTGCCAAAGTTAGCAAGGTAATTCCAAAGAAAATACCAAGAACTAAAAGTATACAATGGTGTATAACCCCCTTAAACGAGGTTTACATACCCTATTTATAAAAAAACTTGTCCTAACCAAAAAGGAAACGAAATAAGGAAATAAAACTTCTAGACGTGGCTTCGATCGACGAGACTGATCTACAGACAGTGGATAGACCTACGGTCCATAGGTCCCTTCCGTAGCTTGATACTTTGAACTTTTCCACAGAGGTTGAAACCTTCAACTTTCAGACACAAACGATGGGTGTGCAGTATGAGCCCTAGGTTGACCTATGGTCCATGGGTCCCCTTTTATGGCTCCATAGTTAGAACTTTTCATCAGGTATTGGAACTTCAACTCCCAATGATCATTGATGGATGTGCAGGACGACCCGTGGGTCGACCTACGCTCCGTCACTCACCTCCGTAGTTCCACATTTGGTCAGACTTCCCTGATGATCATTCGACGCCTACCCACGACGGATCGTGACTGGACCTACGGTCTGTAGGTCACTTCCGTGGATGGTTCATTTTGCAGAATTTCAGATATCATCTCTCTCGACCTCGTCCAAGCCTATTTCTTGCAAATATAACACAATAAACATTAGTTTTAGTGCAAAATGGCCCTAGACACACATAACTCTTAAGTGAAATGTATTAAAAATACCATAAACTCACGGTATATCAACACGCTCAACTTAAATTCATTGTTTGTCCTCAAGAGACGCACTAAGACTCTAAACGACACTTGTGTAGAAGCAGACATTCAAACTCAAGCAATCACATGGCTTTCTATCCCGATTCCCTTTTCTATTGCAAATCTTTTCTCTTTGACTTAACAAGCTAACTCATGCGGATCAAGATATGACAAAGATCGACCAATAGACACACAACATACACTTTTTCACAATCACTAAGCTACCAACGTTCCAATAATGTAACTAGTGCTATCACTTCAAACAAAATCCTTTCCACACAGAAGATATGAATTTTGAGTTTTAGGATTCATGCAACACTCACGCTGAGAAGTGACTTCAACTATAGTTGGTGCTCAATACCATAGGCTTGCCTTTATTTTCACTGCTTAGACTCTCCAAACTAGTTGTTAGGATCACTATAGGATTTTCTTAGCTTGTAACGTAGGCTCAAGGTCAGGTGTGGTACATTTGGGTATTTTTTAGTGACTTTCTTCCCTCCTTGACATTACATTGGCTTTTTACCTCTTTTCTCAACCTATTTTTGACATCCTTTCATTTTACTTCCTTTCCCTTGACTCCTTTCAACATGACTATGAGTTTTGACTTTGTGGCTCTTATTTTTTTCAATTCAGTTTTCTTTATTTTTCAGCCCTTTTATTCATCATCTTTTTGCTTCTTTTGCACAAAGTCAGATCCTCTTCTATCTTTTCTTTTTCTCTTTTCATACCTTTTTTTCTTTCTGTTCTTTTTAGTGACTTTCTGCCCTCCTTGACATTACATTGGCTTTTAACCTCTTTTCTCAACCTATTTTTGACATCCTTTCATTTTACTTCCTTTCCCTTGACTCCTTTCAACATGAATGTGACTTTTGACTTTGTGGATCTTATTTTTTTCACTTTAGTTTTCTTTATTTTTCAACCCTTTTATTTATCATCTTTTTGCTTCTTTTGCACAAAGTCACATCCTCTTCTATCTTTTCTTTTTCTCTTTTCATACCTTTATTTTTATTTCGGTTTCCTCTTTCATAGCCACCCTCAACTTATGGATTTTACATTAGTTGAGGTGCGTAATATCCGAGGTCGGACTAGGGCCAAGATTGAGGTAACTTTTTGCATTAGCCCCCCTCAACTTAGGATTTTGGCCTAAGTCAAGGTGCACTTGTCCAAGGAGGGTCCATGGCCAAAACACTTATTTTAGGGAAGGTGAGTTAGGTGAGTCAAAAGAAATGGTCTATTTTAGGCTCAAATATTTGGATCAAAGGAAACATTGATTTCATTTGGTTGGATCCTTTTAGGCTTAGGTGGACTAATTTGAACAAGGGCCTATGATCACTTCCCAACTTCTTGCCTATATCATCTTAGCAGGACCAACGGGGCAAGTTCTAGATTGGCACAACTGTCTGAACATTCAACTTTTCTCACACACTCTTGGCACATTGTTTCATTATCAGATTACCCAGTTCAAGTTTTAGTTTAAGTCATGAGTTCAAATCGGTTCTTATCATGTAACATTGAGATCCAACACATTCAACTCATCAAGACTATAGATCTAGCACAATTCAACATTTTTGGATAGGGATCATTTTTTCTCATTTTTTCATGCCATCATGCTTTTATTTTTATACTTACTCCTACACATACATTCCTAAACATGCCGGTTCAACAAAAATTAAAACAGTCTCTTGGGGGAAAAAACACAGGCAAGAAAACCCCAAGAGAGGATTATGAGTTGGGTTAGTCAGACTTCACCCTATCACTCACAATCCATTTACCCCACCCCTAACAAAATAAAGTGTGATTGTCCCCAATGCACAAAAAGTAAAAAGCAAAGGATCGGGTGAAGCAAACCTGTGGCGAATCTGCACCGAAGACCACTCAAGAAATGGGTGGGTCCGATTTCTCGGAGCCCGCTGGATCAACATTAGGAACGCCATCAGTAGCACTCCTATCAACTATCTCAACACCCTCAGTAGTGCTCATATCAAACCCTAATTTTGGACCCACGTTGACGGTCCGTGAGTCGACTTACGGACCATCGATGGGTCCATAGGCCACTGCACAACTATTTTTATGCAGATTTTACCTTTCGTCTCTGCACACGTAGTAACCATTATGACTTTGTTTTTACATTTTCTGGATACTTTTTAGACACGGACCCTATTCTATATCTAGCCAAAACTAATACAAAATAAAACACCTATCTAAAGAGCGAAAAAATATCAAAATAACGGAAGAAAACTCCTATATCGAAAAGAAAAACCTATGGTTGGCTAGATTGTACATATTGGGTTGCCTCCCAAGCAGCGCTTGATTTAATGCCGCAGCACGACGCAAACCCCTTGATTACTCAGACTTCACAACCACTCCATGTGGGGACACTTGAGTCATTTTGAATGGTCCAGTCCACTGGGACTTGAATCTGCCAGGAAACCAACACAACCTTGATTTATACAACAACACCAAATCACCGGGAGCTACTTTGTGCTTTTATATCTTTTGAGCATGGTGCTTTTTTTCCGTGTACAAGGCTGCCCTAACTTCTCCTTACTAAACACTTCAGCACCTTTCTCGAAAGTGTGACTCACCACAGACACGATTTAAGATCACTTTCCTGCTTCATAGACTTACATACGTTAAAGGTCACCTTCTCCTTATTCAATCAAAACTTCATCTTCCCTCTCTCCATATCGACTAAGGCACACCCAGTAGCAAGGAATGGTCTCCCTAAGATGATGGGGACCTCAAAGTCAACCTCGCAATCAAGTATAACAAAGTCTGCTGAAAAAATGAAGGACCCCACTTTCACAAGGACAACTTGAAGCACTCCAATGGGCTTTTTCACAGTTCTATCAGTCAAAAGTAAGTGCATCGCAGTTGGTTTTGGAGCTCCTAAACCCAACTTCTTATAAATCGACAATGGCATCAAGTTAATGCTAGCACCCAAATCACACAAAGCTTTCACAAAGTGCATGTTACCGATGGTGCATGGAATATTGAAAGCTCCAGGATCCTCTTTCTTTTGTACCAGTGACCTCGTAGAAATGGTACTACAATGCTACAACCTCTCATCATTCTTAAAACTGACAGCCCTCTTCTTGGTCACCAAGTCCTTCATGAACTTTGCATACCCATGCATTTCCTCCAAAGCTTCTATCAAAGGGACATTGATGGAAAGCTGTTTCAACATAGTTATAAGCTTATGGTATTTTCCTTCTTCAGTCTTTTGCACTAACCTCTGTGGGAAAGGAGGTGGAGGTCTAGGCATGGGAACGACCTTTTGGGTTATCTCCGCTTCCTTCTCTATGACATTTTTAGACTTATCAATTGCCTCAATCTCATCACCATATATTTCTACCACTCTTTCTACATCAGATGGCATGGAGGATTAATAGTCTGCTTTCCTCCGCAAGTCGTGATTGCCATACAATGCCCATCATTCTTCAGATTCTGGATGGTGTTGCTAGGAAGTGTGCCCGGTTGGTGTGTATTCCCAGTAGTAGACAACTGACTAAACCAATTCCGGACAACTCAGTGTGCATTGCTTTCACATTTTGATCATTAGTGTCAAACTTCTTCATCATCTTTTGCATCATATCCTCAACACGTGACATACTACCCCCAACTTCTCTATTGCCAGACTCCTGATTCACGGGTGGAACATAAGGCCTGACTCTGTCATTTTTGCTACCATAGTTGTTTCGGTTGTAGTTGTTTTCGTGATTGTAGTTCCCATCCCAGATATATTGACCCTCTCGATTGTAGTTACCATAGTTTTGACCTTGGTTTCCTTGACCTTGGCGCCAATTATCTGAATTGGAACTTTGGGCGTTGACTCAAAAACCCCCTGTCTGGTCATTTATGAAATAAGCATCCTCCTCATAATAGCATTCCTCAACTAGTAGTGGTGGAGTCCTAGTCAAATAATTCACCGCATTTACCTTTTCTGGACCTCCGCTTACATGCTTCAATACCAACCCATGTTTTGTCCTTATTTGAGCCATCTCCTCACGAATGTCATAGGCAGATTGACTAGGTGCAGATTGATCTGCAAAAGTGCTTCTTCTAGTGTCTAACTTTCGAGTGCTCCATACTTTATTGTTTTGGGAAATCTTCTCCAGTTTCTCAGCGATCTCATCAAAAGTGCACTCACCATATGATCCTCTAGCGATAGTATCAAGTACAACCTTACCATTGTCATCTTGACCTCTTTAGAAATACTCCTTCAGTGACTCATCATCAATGCGGTGGTTCGGAACACTTCTTATGAATGCAGTGCACCTGTCCCATGATCTACTCACAGACTCTCTAGGTAGTGCCATGAAGTTGTTGAGTTTATCTTTGTAGTTCAACTTCTTTGACAACGGAAAGTATTTGGCCATGAACACCTTGTTCAACTAGTTCCATGTATGAATCGAGTTGTACGAAAGCTCAAAAAACCATATCGCAACATCACCGATCAATGATAGAGGGAAGACTCTTAACCCTCTAACATTCATATCCAACTCCGATCGCCCCATACATCTCTTACAAACACTCCTCAGCTTGGCCATGTGCCCATGCAGATCTTCCGAAGCCATACCAGGAAATAACCCCCTTGTTGTAAGCATCTGCATCAAACTGCTAGTCACCACGAATGTATACCTCGGAGATAGAGGATCGAGAACAATGGGTCCTTCAGATTCGACTGTATTGAATTCAACACTGTAATTATCACGCAGTCTTAGTTCTAGTAGATACTGCACCCTCAATGCATCTCCAAGTAGATTATCACCATGAACCTGAGCATTCTCATTATTCACTTGTTCCTCAGGCTTCTCTATGGCTAGATTATTACGGACCCCTGGATTATTCATATTTCTCAAAGTTTTACCTAACTCTGGATCGTATGGGTCAATGGTTCGCCTCGACTCTGTGTACTTGGCATACACTAGAGTGGAAACCTCAAGAAAACAAAAACAAAAGAAAACGTAAAATTAGAAAATAATTGACTAAAGTTCAATAATGTAGTTAAATTTAATCTAAAAGCCTTATTCCCCAGCAGCGGCTCTAAAATTTGATACACTCAAATTACACTTCCCTAAAGAAGTATAAGCGATCGTTATCAAGTAAAGAACCCAACTTGTAAGTTGGGGTCGATCCCACGAGGAATATGGTTTAGACTTAAACTTATCTCACTACTATGTCTGTTTGGTCAAGTTATTTCCGAAACAAATAAGTAAAGTGGGGTTTGTGAAACAAATAACTGATTATTGTTAAGTAACAAGTGAGCAAGATTCGAACTTTGTTGTTATCAATAAGAGAGAGAAACTAGGGTGTATGCATTCCCCGTAAGCTCTTAACGCGGTAATCCTAATAATAGTAATCCTTTCCTAGTGTATCACATGCAAAGTGGTAAGATATGCATCCCTAAGTGCTTGGTCCGCCAAATAGGGAATTTCACTCCACACCTTGGTCCGACTACGTGTGTATAATTTACTAACCCTTACCTTTACCTCAGATTAAACATCACATCAATGTATGACTTAGTATTCACTCTCACACCATTTGACATTAGACTTTTAGATAGTATCACACTAAATATCTGTTGATAATTCTTTTCTTATTAACTACCTCCTTAGTCCGTCAAGTAGCAACAGGCGAGTTATAACGTTGGCCACCGTTAAAAAGACTTCTAAACAAAAGAATCACCAATACATAAATCAACACTAATCAAGAATTACTTAGTTATTATTTATACGTTGTTAATTTCTCATGGTTCCCACAACCCTAGTTGTGGATTTAGTTACTCATGCTTGAAAGAACACAATTCATATTTTGATAAAACAAATTCATGAACTTACGATTACATTAGAAGAAACCCGAAATCTCGAATTGAATTCCAAAGCAAAAATCTTATAAACTGAAATTAGGAAATCAAATTGCCAAAGTTTGCAAGTTAATTCCCAAGAAAATACCAAGAACTAAAAGTATACAATGGTGTCTAACCCCCTAAAATGAGGTTTACATACCCTATTTATAGAAAAACTTTTCCTAAACAAAAAGGAAACGAAATAAGGAAATAAAACTTTTGAACGTGGCTTCGATCGATGAGACCGACCTACGGACCATGGATTGACCTACGGTCCGTAGGTCCCTTCCGTAGCTTGATACTTAGAACATTTCCAAAGAGGCTGGAACCTTCAACTTTCGGATACAAATGACGGGTGTGCAGTATGGACCTTAGGTTGACCTATGGTCCGTGGTTCCCCTTTCGTGGCTCTACACAGAACTTTTCATCAGGTACTGGAACTTCAACTCCCAGTGATCATTAACGGATGTGCAGGACGGCCTGTGGGTTGACCAACGCTCCATCACTCACCTCCGTAGTTCCACACTTGGTCAGCCTTCCCTGATGATCATTCCACGCCTACCCACGATGGACCATGACTGGACCTACGGTTCGTAGGTCACCTCCGTGGGTGGCTCCTTCTGCAAAATTTCAGTTGTCATATCTCTCGACCTCGTACAAGCCTATTTCCTGCAAATATAACACAATAAACATTAGTTTCAATACAAAATTGCCCTAGACACACACAACTCTTAAGTGAAATGTATTAAAAATATCGTAAACTTACGGTATATCATGTATTCATCCTCATTCAACATACCATTGTTCACAAGACTATGAGAAAGTGAAGAAATATATTTTTGAGAAAGAAAATGAGACACCTTACATTTATCCTTGACCACGATCTAGGTGAAAAGTTGATGAGATATTGAAATTTCAAGATTGGTATATAGATTGCGAGTCCCACATAGGTCCTTATCGGTAAGCTAAAGCTCGATAAGGTGTATATTACAAGTTGTGTGACAGTCTTGATTCCACCACATCATTTTTTCATCTCATTACATTGCATTAGCCAACTTTGTTGTGTTGTGTAACTTGGTTATCTATTTATATGAGTATTATCTGTAGCCTTATGTAATTACCTTAATCGCGTTGTTACTATATAAATTGGTGGCACCGATGCTGAATTGGACTTTTCTATATGCATAATTTATTTCTTAAGTTTGATTAGTAGATTATACTTAGTTGGTATAATACTGAGTACATGTGGACTGTACTCACCCCTACTTCTGTTATCTTCTTGAAACATATCCTAGTCAGGATGATTTTCATAGTGGTTGATCTGATCTAGCAATTTTTTCCCATTCAAAGTTGTGGTTTGATCCTATTTTCTGGATTGCCATTGGTATTTATCTATCATTTACAATTTTTAATTTCTTTTCAAAGATTTGAGATGTATTCCAGATTCTTGAAATATATTAGATGTTCTTAATGCTTATGATACTAGGTTTTGGGAACTTCTTTGCTGTTATTTTCTTTTCTCTTCAATTGTGGCCCAACTTTTCTTGGAAGTCTCGTATGTGTTATTTAATTTATCTTACACACCAAATTAGGTTCTCTGGGTGTGTGCCATCATGACCTCGAGTTTGGAGTCATGATAAATTGGTATTAGAGGGTTACATTCACTAGTTTCATAAGTTAAAGAGTAGGGTGTCTAGTAGAGTCTTCTAGATCAGTACATAGACGTTCGTACTTATCTTCAAGAGACTACAAGATGCCTAGTTGGAGAAATTCCTTTCCTTGATCCCTTTCGTGCGAGTTATTCATATCAAGTGTTGCATACCTTTAATCTATTCTCTCTTCACAGATGGAGAGGACTAGTGCCAGTGTCTCAGAGGGTGATGTCATACCTACTACCCAAGTCCTAGTCCATGGGTGAGGTAGGGGGCACATTCGAGTTAGGGGTCATTCCTGAGAGACAACGACAACGTATGCATGAGGGCGAGTTAGGGAGGCATCGCCTATCCCCATATATGAGCATGATGATGTTATTGAGTAGTAGTTCAATCAAATGGACATTTATCGATAACTGTTTCAACATGGATATGGACCTGTGATACTTTCCTTCTTTAGTCTTCTTAACTAACCTTTGTGGGAAGGGAGGTGGGGTCTCGACATTAGGATGACATTATGAGTAACCTCAACTTCCTTCTCATTCCGATCCTTAGGTTGTCCCAATATCTCAACTTCATCCTTTTTAGGCTCTTTTGTACTTTCCACTCTAGTCGGCATAAAAGGGTCAATAGTCTCTTACATATATCAGGAGTTTCTTGGGTTTAGCTGATTATTACAGAAGGTTTGTGGAATGATTTTCATCCATAGATTCTCCATTGACTAAGTTGACTAAAAGAAGGTTAAGTTTCAGTGGTCAGATGAGTGTGAGATTAGCTTCTCAGAACTGAAAACTAGATTGACTACAACTCCTGTTTTGACTCTACCAGAGGGTTCAGAAAGTTATGTGAACTATTGTGATGCATCCAGAGTCGGCCTAGGTTGTGTGTTGATGCAGCAAGGTAAATTTATAGCTTATGCTTCTAGACAACTTAAGGTGCACGAGAAGAACTATCCGATTCATGACCTCAAGATTGCAGCCGTAGTATTCACCCTAGTGATTTGGAGACATTACTTGTATGGTGTTCACGTAGACGTGTTCACAGACCATAAGATCCTTCAGTATGTGTTCACCCAGAAGGAGTTGAATCTTCGCCAGAGGAGATGGCTTGAATTCCTCAAGGATTATGACATGAATGTGCTTTACCATCCTGGTAAGGTCAATGTAGTAGCTGATGCTCTTACCATACTATCTATGGGTAGTGTAGCATATGTTGAGGAAGAAAAGAAGGAATTAGCAAAAGATGTTCACCGGCTTTCTCGCTTAGGAGTTTGCCTTATGAACATATCAGATGATGGTCGTTCAGAATGGGTCAGAATCTTCATTGGTAGTGGAGGTTAAGGAAATATTGCTACAATTGAAGGTTGCAGTTCATCAACAGAGAGTTGAGGTTTTCTCCCAAAGGGGAGATGGTATGCTTCGATATCAGGGTCGTTTGTGTGTTCCTAAGGTGGGTGAGTTGAGATAGCAGATCCTTACAGAAGCCCATAGCTCCACGTATTCTATTCATCCAGGCACCGCTAAGATGTACCATGATCTACGGGAAGTCGTTTGGTGGACTGGCATGAAAAGGGATATAGAAAATTTTGTGGCTAAGTTTCTTAATTGTCAACAGGTGAAGGTAGAACATTAGAAACCAGGAGGTATGACTCAAGATATTAACATTCCTACATGGAAGTGGGAAGTGATCAACATGGACTTCAGTATAGGTTTACCTCATACTCACAGATAGCATGACTCCATTTGGGTGATAGTAGACAGAGTTACTAAGTCCACTCACTTTTTGGCTGTTAAGACTTCAGATTCTGTGGAGGACTACTCCAAGCTTTACATTAATGAGATAGTCAGGTTGCATGGGGTTTCTTTGTCTATCATCTCAGATAGAGGTCCTTAGTTTACCTCTCATTTCTGGAAGTCATTTCAGAAAGGTCTTGGTACTCAGGTTAACCTCAGCACAACATTTCATCCACAGACAGATGGTCAGAAAGATCTTACGATTCAGACCTTAGAGGACATGTTGAGAGCTTGTGTGATAGACTTCAAGGGTCGTTGGGACGATCACCTTCCTCTTATAGAGTTTGCCAACAATAATAACTACCATTCTAGTATTTAGATGCCTCCTTATAAGGCATTGTATGGGCGTAGATGTAGATCTCCAGTTGCTTGGTTCGAAGTAGGTGAAGTTGCCTTGATAGGGTCAAATTTGGTTCATGATGCTATGGAAAAAGTCTAGCTCATCAGAGATAGAATTAAAACAACCCAGAGTTGTCAGAAGTCCTAAGCAGATGTAAGGAGAAGAGACTTTGAGTTCCAAATTGATGATTGGGTTTTCCTGAAAGTGTCACCTATGAAGGGGGTGATGAGATTTGGCAAGAAAGGGAATCTCAGTCCTAGATATGTAGGCCCTTATAGGATCTTGAAAAGAGTTGGTAAAGTGGCTTATAAGTTAAAGTAGCTAGCAGAACTAGCAGCGGTGCATCCGGTCTTTCTGATTTCGTTGTTGAAGAAGTGTGTGGGTGATCCAACCTCTATAGTACCTTTGGAAAGTGTAGCTGTGAAGGATAGTCTCACTTATGAGGATGTGCCGGTTGAGATTCTTGATTGTCAGGTTCGAAGGTTGAGAAACAAAGAATTCGCTTCAGTTAAGATTTTGTGGAGGAGTCAGTCCGTAGAGGGAGCTACTTGGGAACCAGAAGCAGCCATGAAGGCCAAGTATCCTCATCTCTTTCCTTCCGATTCCATTCCAACTTGAGGTAATAGTTCCTCTCTAGTCTTTCAGTTACTCTTGCATAAATTCAGTCATAGTATTTTGTTCCTTCAGATAGTCTTCCATCTCCAATGTTTTTTCATGTCCTTGGAACTTAGTTCAGTCAGATTTTAGTTTCCAGTACTTAGTGGTAGGGTTTGCAGCTCTTTCCCTCATTTTTCAACTAGTTTAGTCTTCATTCGAGGATTAATATTCCCAAGGGGGAGATAATGTAACACTCCGTATTCTAGACAAACCAGAATGTAGATTTTAGAAGTTACAGGTAACACTGATGAGCACCACCCATGGACCGTAGGGTGACCTTCGGACTGTAGGTGGGGTCCGTGGATGGCCACATGCAGCCCCTTCCCAGAAACTCAGACAAAATCGTCTAAGGGTCGACCCATTGCCGGACCCATGGACCGTAGGTCAGACCACGGGCCGTGGTCCTAGTCCATGGATCGAGACCACAAACACCCCTCTCTTAAGCGAATCGACGGTTGACAGGACGAACCGTGGGTCAGTCCATGGATCGTCGGCCAGTTCGTTGGTTGGCCTTGACAACTTTTAAGTCAAGGGTCATTTGGTCTTTTCCCTATGCATTGGACCCCTAAACTACGTCGTTTAATCCCTAAACTACGTCGTTTAACCCCTAAACTACGTCATTTTAGTCAGTTTAGCCTCGTAACTTAATTAGAACTTACCCTAGTCAAATCATTCTCCAAAAATTCATCAAGTTGAACGAGAAGAAGGAGAAAGAGTCGACCAACCCTCTCCTAGAACGCAACAAGGTTTCCTCCAATTTCATCCCCGAAATCGAAAGATTTCTCCATGAAATTCGTCACTAGGTATGTGGGATTTCACTAGTAGGTTCCTTTCACCCATTAGGTCCCTAAAATTCAGTCAAATTCTTGTTTCCCTTTATCATGTTTAGACCTAGGGTTTCTAGAACTTTAGAATATTATTGTCATTTAGCTGTTAGACTAATCCAAATCAGATTATCATGTTTTCATGGAATTGCTGCTTAGTTCTTGCATGAAACTCAGAACCCTAGTTGTGTAGATTCGTTTAGTTTATGAATTACACTTTCTAGGTCAGTTTATTTAGCTATACATGCCTCAGTAAGGAATGTTTGATTATCATTATATTAATGTTGCATTTTCAGTTAACATGTTAGTATTTTGAGCAATTTAGTATTACAAAAACCTAGTTATAATGTGTTACTTACATAATCAGTTGGGAGTAGGCTTAATATCGAGTGGACTAAGGGTTAGTCACCCTCATAGTCCCAGAACTACGTGCCCCCGTAGGATAAGTCCCCTCTGTGGGCAACATATTTAGTGATCATGCCAGTTATGCCTTTATACCCTTGACAAGGTATATTGGGTCCTCTCGATGGGGCGATACACCGGACTCCACGGATAGCTCTTGTGGTTTTATGTCAGTTAACTGTAGCTCCCATAGATAGATTTTAGTGCATTGACCAGGTTAGCAGTTATAGTTCAGTATTCAGTCTCATCATGTGATGAACTTGGTCATTGCATTCAGTTAGTTTAGTATGTAGTATATTTCAGTATTTTCTTCACGTTCAGATTATATCATTGCTCATATTGCTTTGTTCAGTTATGTATATGTTATTCAGCTT
Source organism: Solanum microdontum (assembly GCA_036250385.1). NCBI lineage: Eukaryota > Viridiplantae > Streptophyta > Magnoliopsida > Solanales > Solanaceae > Solanum > Solanum microdontum. The sequence continues at coordinate 13,286 of JAJONQ010050321.1, forward strand.
ATCCTATCCTTCATGCTCAGTACCTTTCAAGTACTGACACATACTATGCGCTACATCTTCTCATGATGTAGGTTCATGTCCTCAACATTCAGATCACGCATAGATCAGTTCCTGATCTCCAGTTTAGCAGCATCAGTGGTGAGTCCTCATACTTCGAGGACGATTGACATGTTATATTTCTATTTCCAGTCTTTCAGTTTCAATTTTGCTAAAAGTTAGCTAAGGGTATGTCCCAACAGCTTTAGTCAGTTAGAGGCTTTTATTCTGACCTAGTTAGATTCAGTTTTAGTTAAGTTTGATCTTTCAGTTGTCATTGAATTCAGTTTTATATATCCGGATTTAGAATGGTCATTCCCCATCATTTCCCTTTATGTCATGTTTTAAGCTTCCGCACAAAATTTTCTTATTTCAGTTATCTTAATATGCTTATGTTATGCCAGCAGGGTTAGATTGGGGTCACTCATGATCCTAGGTCCCATGTCCATGTCCTGGGGGTAGCTTCAGGGCATGACATGATTATAGTTCCCTTCGCGATTATAGTTACTATAGTTCCGACCTTGATTTCCTTGACCCTGGCGCCAATTATCCTGATTGGATGCTTGGGTTTTGGTCTTGAAACACCCTGCTTGATCATTCAAAATATTTGCATCCTCCTCATATACATATTCATTAGCTGTTGGTGCTCTGGTCTGATAGTTCACTGTATTCACTTTCTCAGCATTTGCACACACGTGTTTCAATACTAAGCCAACCTCTATCCTCAGTTGTGCCATCTCCTCCTGAATATCATCATAGGACTAATTTTGTACTGCTTGTATCAAAATAATGCTATTTGTTGTAGCCAAAGTTCTAGTGTTCCATGCCCTATTATTCTTGGATATTTTTTCCAAGTTTCTCAGTAATCTCCTTAAATGTATTAGCCCTATAAGAACATCTAGCAATAGTATCCAACACAACTTTCACATTATCATCCATCCCTCTGTAGAAGTACTCGTTTAGTGACTCATCATCATTGTGGTAGTTTGGTACATTTCTCAAGAACCCTATAAAGATATCCAAAGAATCATTGACCGACTCTCCATGTAAAGCGACAAAGTTGTTAAGTTTATCTTTTAGCTTCAACTTCTTTGAAAAAGTAAAGTATTTGCTCCAAGAACACCCTATGCTGTCCCATCCATGTGGTAATTGAGTTATATGGGAGCTCAAATAGTCACACGGTAACATCTCTTGTCAATGATAGTGGGAACACACGTAAACCGATCACATCCGTATCTAAGTCTGGCCTTCCCACACTACTCTTACATACGCTGATGACTTTACTCAGATGAACATATGGGTCTTCAGATGGCAAACCATGGAATAACCCTCTAGATGTAAGAATTTGCATCAGACTGCTAGTAACCATAAACATAAGCCCAGGTTGTAGTGAGGGAACAACTATGGTACTTGTTTATCTCACATCATTATGATCAACCTTGTAATTATCATGTACATCCAGTGCATGTCAAAGTGAGGGTTATCCTAGACATTTCTAGGTACTTCCACTACTCTCGTACATTGGACTCTAATAACATCCCCATGACCCTCTCTGATTGGGTCACCATTTAGTCCCAGATTTTGACCTCTTCCTGTCATTCTTCACAAAGTTCTTCTTAATGCAAGATCGTAGGAAGTCAGGGGATTGCCTTGACTCCGTGTACTTGGCATACATTGAAAATAAGACCTGTAGAAAACAAAAAGAAAAATTAAATTAGGAAATAATTAACTAAAGTGCAATAACAAAATTAGTTTAATCTAAAAGCCTCATTCCCCGACAGTGGTGCCAAAATTTGATATGCCCAAATTTTACCTTCCTAGAAAAGTATAACCAGTCATTATCAAATAAAGAACCTAACTGAGGTTAGGGTCGATCTCACGAAGAATATGGTCTAGACGTAAGCCAATTTACTGTTGATTGTACGTTTAGTCAGATTATTTTCATAAAAGGGGGGATTTGTAACATAAAATAACAATTGATTGATTTAGAATAACGAGCAACAAGTAACATGATTCACAGTTTGTAATATCAATATGAGATGAAACTAGAGCACATGTGTTCTCCACAAGTTATTGATGCAGTAATCCTAATAATAGTAACTCTTTCCTAGTGCTTAACATGTAATGTCGGTAAATTAGGTATATCCTAAGTGATTGGTTGTCCAAGTAGGGAATTTCACCACGCAACTTGGTCGGTCTATGGATGTATGCTTTACTAACCCTTACCGTTGACCCCAGATTAGCCCTCCCATATGTAGGTTAGGGTATTAGATAATGTATTATCAATGCTAAATCTCTGTTGTTTAATCTCTTTCTCATTCCTTAATTCATTGGTCGGACAAGTAGGAGTGACACAAGTTCTAACGTTGTTCATACATAAAGCTTAGTAGATCGTGAGTCTTGGTTCTTAGTGAAATGTTATGCGCTATATTACATACGATGATTTAGATCACCAAAAAGAAATTCCCATTAAAAGGCATTCAAAATGAAGAGATTAACAATACATGCATGAACACTATTCTAGAATTACTTAGTTATTAGTTTTACGTAGTTAATTGTTCATGGTTCCCACCACCCTAGTTGTGGATTTAGTTACTTATGCTTGTGTGATCACAACTCATAATAGGGTTAGTAAAATAAATCATGAAATTACAATTAGAATAGATGAAATTTAGAATCTTGAATTGAAGAAAAAAAGCAAATTTTATAAACCAACACTCCAAGACTTAAATACCAAAAGTGGTTACAAAATAATTCTCACAGCCAAAAGTAGGTATCTCAAAAGGTCTAACAACTCAAAAATGAAAAATACAATTAATATTTATAGAAACTAAATCCTAAATAATGTAGTAAAAGGAAATCTAAGGAAATTCAGTTTGAGTAATGTCATATATGGTTTGGCACCTATGACTCGTAGGTGCTCCTACAGTTTGTAGGTTGCCTCCGTCAGTAAAAGAATAGTCTTTCATCTGGAGAGTACTTTCTACGGGTTTGATCTACGACTCGTAGATCTTGGTACAACCCGTCTTGTTCAACGGTCATTCACGTACTTGAGCTCATCCTCTCTAAACTTTTCTACGACTCACTATGTACGGCTCGTCAATGGGCTTCCATGGTTTGATACTTAGCTTCAAATATCAGCACTTCAACCTACGACTTACTCATACGGCTTGTAGAAGAGTTGACGGCTCGTAGGTCAAATCGTACTTCAAAAAAAATCCCTACTGCTACAACAGTTTAGCACCAACTAGTAAAAAAGCTGTTTCCTGCAAAATCCAAAAAAAACACCATCACATTTCCTAACAAAATGCCTAAGACTTAGGAAAATTCTAAGTTTAATGCATCGAAAATATCGTAAATTCATGTTACATCAACAAACAACATACCTCAATTAGTAGGGCTTATTCTTGCCTTCTTGTTCTAAATCTCTGTCATAGTTCAAAATTCACATGGTAACTCAAAATTATTTCTGTTGTTTCTATCTCTAGCTCTCACTTATTTATAGTCAAGGAACCCTTATTATACGCTTTTGATGTGACGCCTAATTATCACCTGATTAAGTTGTTTACTGGGCTTGTCATTGCAAGACACATTAATCTGTATAAGTGAGCTTTCACAAAATTTCTTATATTTCATGTCAAATTAAACAACATCACATAAATTGAGACGAAATAAATATTTTTTTGACATTGTTATAAGTTGTAATAAATTCATACCAAACAATAGGTGAAAATATATTTTAAATAAAAAATTTTACAATTCAAGGGTTCACACTTTACATCATTCTCATTATGTTGAAACTAAAGAATGATTCTAATGTCATAAAATGCACAAAATATTAATCCAATTTAATCTGAAGATTTTTGTTTTTGTACTATTTGTAAGTGATATTATTTGTCACGACCCCAAAATTAAGGTCATTATGACACACACCTCGAGAACCCAATTTTTTGTTTAAGCCAAATGAAATAACACATACGAGACTTTCAAAGAGAAGTTAGACCACAACCAAATACAAATGAAAAACAACAAAGAAGTTCCCAAAACTTGGTATCATAAGCATACAAAGCATCTAATACATCTTAAGAATCTATAATACATCTCAATTCTTCGAAAAGAAAGTAAGGCTATAAATTATTGATGAAGACCGATGAGAATCCGGAAAGCAGGATTTCACCATAACTCCGAATGGGAAGAAATTGTTAATCGATTAACCACTACGAAGATCGCCCTAGCTAGGATCTGTATCAAGAAAATAACAGAATTTGGGGTGAGTACAATCCACATGTACTCAGTAGGTTAAACCGATTGAGTATAAGAAACTAATCAAACTTAAGAAATAAACTACGAAACACTTCCAAGTGCATACAAAAAAGTACCATTCCGGCATCGGTGCCACCAATTTATATAATAACGGTGTGAATAACGTAAACACATAAGGCTATAGATAATACTCATATCAACAGATAGGTAAGTTGTACAATATGACAAAGTTGGCCAATGCAATGTAATGAGATGATGAAATGATGTGGTGGAATCAAGGCCAACACACAACTTGTCGTACACACCTTTCCGAGCTTTATCTTACATACAAGGATCCACGGGGGACTCGCAGTCCATATAGCAATCTCAAAATCTCAATTTTCATAAACTTGCCACCTAGATCATGGACAAGAATAAATTTATGGTGTCTCATTTTCTTTCTAAAAAATAGTATTTCTCCACTTTTTCATATTCATTTAACAATGGTATGTTGAGTGAGGATGAATGTATCAATGACGTAATAAATTAATCATGGATTTGAATAGTACTGAGTACCCTAACTCGGGCATCTCAATGTCAACATATTAAAATAGTCAACAAAACCCCTCTCTCGGGCAAATCCTCAAAGATCACAAGCTCTCAAAGAAAATTAAGGGTATACCACATGCTAAGAATCACAAACAAGCCTTACACAAGATAAATAAGAAAGTCTACTCTTATTAACCTCTAAATCTTATGCTACAACTCATTTCATAGTTGCCGAAAATTCACTCAAACAATTTTATCGGAGCTCTTCCTCTACCAAACGATCACCGAAATGATCCCTAACTATCAAAAGTGGAAAAGGTTATTCAAAAGGAGTGAAATGATACCCATAATCAGAAGATTAGGAATTGGGGGTAAAATAGTCCAAAAGTCTCTTTAAGAATTGGAAGATTAAAATCAAATTTTTATTTGAAAAACATATTCTACAAGCCAAGAGGAATTTGTGGTTGAAAACCGCATTAAAAACAAGCAAGGAATAAGTTCCAAATCAAGAAATTACTAATTTTCCAACTTTAGTATAAAACCCCAAAAACCCACGTTGAAATCATAATTTAAAGATGTTTTTCGAAGAAAAAATTTGAAGAAATTGATAGGGGAAGATTACCCACACGAGTTTACTCAACCAAAGCTCCTATGATCGCCTCTGCTAAGCTGTCAAAAGAGTGGAAATGGTGGAATATGAAAAATGGAAAGAATTCCCGAATATACACTGACAAGTCTGTAAAATGGGGCCCGCGAACGCATCCCACTATGTTGTTAAAGCTCGCGAATGCGGGAATAGTGCCATGATCTCAGAGCATTATTCACCTACGAACGAGGCTAAGCCCCTCGCGAATGTTGTGCTCCTGTTTCCCGCTCTTCGTGAATGTGATCCCCTTGCACCAGATACAAGAAAATAGGAAAGGCAAGGATCTAAGTCTTTGAACGTACCCTCAAAAATTGTTCGGGATTTGCTTAAAATAAACTGGACATTCTACCCTATTAAATTTAACATTTCGGACTCAATTGAATTATCAGATCTCCGAAAAGAGGTCAAATGAAGGAAGCACTCACCTAGACCTCTCTTAAGGCTTAAATCTCAACTTTCCACTTCAACGCCCAAAACTCAACCCAAGGCCTCAGAATCCCGACCAACCACCTAGCTCAAACTTGTCCTTTCGGACGCAATGGAAAAAATGGAATTTCCATCTGACACTCAAATCTCTAAATGTTGACCAAAGTCAACTATATCACTATAATTCAACTCAAAAGGCTCCAAATAACCAAAATCCTAACCATTTTCATTAGGGATCACACTTACCATTCCACAACACAAACTAAGCATGAAAAACACTAAAGGAAAGGGTAAAATGGTCATTTTACCAATAAAAATAATTTCACAAGAAATGAGACTTTACACTATCAACCACTAAAATAAGCGTTCATCCTCGAATGGAAGGTAAAATTAAGTACCCAAAAGGGTGAAAAGCTTAAGGTATCTACGAAATATATTGAACTCTACCTCCCAAGTCTCCTCCTCAACATATCGGTGTCTCCACTACACCTTCACAGAGTCAATATGCTTTGATCTCAATTGTCTAGTCTTTCTATCCAACATAACAATCGACTCCTCCTCAAAGGACAAATCCTGATCCAAGTAAATGAAATTCCACTGAATCACTTGAGAATCATCGTGATGGTATCCCTTAAGTATCGAGACATGAAACACGGGATGGACTGCTAAAAGGTTTGGAGGCAAGGCCAACCTATGTGCTACCGCTCCAAGCATCTCTAAAATTTTAAAAGGCCTAATGAATCGTGGATTGGGCTTCCTTTCTTCCCAAATCTCATCACACCCTTACTGGGTGACACCTTAGGTAAAACTCACTCACCAATATCAAACAATACATCCCAAACATGCTTATTTGCATAGCTCTTTTGCCTACTCTGTGTGGTCACAAGGCTCTGCGTAATCAACCTCACTTTATCCATGGAGTCTCTCAACAAAAAGTGCCCCAAAGTGGTACTCCAAATGAATCAAACAATTCTACGAGAGATCTACACCTCTTCCTATAAAAAGACTCAAATGGTGCAATTTGAATGCTGGAATGGTAATTTTTGTTATAAGAAAACTTCACAAGAGGTAGGGATTGGTCCCAATGACCACTAAAGTCCATGACGTAAGCCTGGAACATATCCTCAAGCACCTAAATAGTCCGCTCAAACTGACCATTGATCTAAGGATGGAAAACGACACTTAACGATCAAGCTTGGTGCCTATCCACTCTTGCATAGAACTCCAGAAATCAGAGGTGAGTTGCGCACCTCTATCAGACATAATACAAATAGGCACACCATGGAACCAAACAATCTCGCGAATGTAAATCCTAGCCAATTGCTCCGCGTTCTAGTTAGTATTCATGGGAAGAAATGAGCCAATTTGGTCAACCAGTCCACAATCACCCAAACAAAATCAAACTTACCCAAAGTTAAGGGTAACCCAGTCACAAAGTCCAAAGTGATGCGCTCCCACTTCCACTCAGGAATGGGCATCTTTTGCATCGTACCACTGGGTCTTTAATGCTCATACTTCACTTGCTGAGAGTTCAAACACTTGGCCACAACATCCACAATATCTCTGTTCATACCACACCACCAATAATGTTGCTTTAGATCATGATACATTTTTGCTGCCCTAGGTGAATATAGTATTTAGAATAATGAGCCTTCTCTAATATCATATGCATCCAACCACCAAATTTAGGAACACAAATACATCCACAAATCCCCAAAACTCCCTCAGGATCAAGAGAAGCCCACTTAGCTTCACTTTTCAACACTTTGTACTGTATCATTCTCAACTTATCATCCTCAAACTAGTGGGCACGAATATGATCCATCAATGTAGACCTAGCATCAACAAAGGATAAAACACGGTGAGGTGTAGAAATATCAAGTTGGACAAACTATCTAGAAAACAACTAAACCTCTAATGACAAAAGTCTCTCATCTGCCTTAAGAAAGGGTAAGCTGCCCATACTAGGTGACTTTCGACTCAAAGCATCCGCTGCCATGTTTTCCTTTCTCGGATGGCAAATAAGGTGATGTCATAGTCCTTCAACAATTCCAACCATCTACGTTGCATGATGCTCAAATTCGACTGCGATAAGAGATACTTAAGGATATGATGATTGATAAAGACTTCACAATGTACGCCACAAAGATAATACCTCCATAACTTCAAAACAAAGGCAACCACTACTAGCTTCAAATCATGAGTAGGGTACTTCTTCTCATCCACCTTCAGTTGTCAAGAAGCATAGGCTATGACTCTACCCTTTTACATTAATGCACCACCTAGAGCAACAACCAAAGCATAATAAAATACAACAACTGCCACACCCTCCTCAGGTAATGCTAAAATAGGTGGTGAGGTCAATAACTCCTTGAGCTTTTGAAAACTTGCCTCACACTAACTAGTCCACTGAAATACCATAGTATTCTTAGTCAACTTAGTCAACATAGTTATGATAGAAGAGAAACTCTAAAAAATTCGATTATAATAACCCGCTAACCTGATGTAACTCTGAATCTCACTAGAAGAAGTAGGTATCGCCTAATCATGAACTACTGCAACCTTAACCATATCAACCATAATACCTTCATTTGTAACCACATGACCCAAGAAAGCTACAGACTCAAGATAAAACTCGCACTTGGAGAAATTTTCATACAATTTCTCCTCTCTCAATCTCTAAAGCACAGTCCTCAAGTGACGAACGTGATCGGTGTCATTCTTGGAATTAACTAAGATGTTATCAATAAACACAATCATAAAAAAATCTAAATAAGGTCAAAATACTTGGTTTATCAACTCCATAAAAGTGGTCGGGGCATTAGTCAATCCAAAGGACATACCCACAAACTCATAATGCCCAAAACGAGTTTTGAATGTAGTCTTCAAGATATTAGAATCCCTAATGTTCAGCTGATGGTAGCTCAACCTCAAGTCAATCTTGGAGAATACTGACTCATCCTACAACTGATCAAACAAATCATCGATACACCGAAGAGGATACTTATTCTTTACCATCGCCTTGTTCAACCATCAATAATTGATATACATCCACATACTACCATCCTTCTTATTCATAAATAAGATCTATGTGCCCCACGGTGAAATCTTAGGCCAAATAAACATTTCCCTTTCTACAACGAGTCCTCTAATTGTGCCTTAAAATTCTTTAACTCCATCAGAGCCATCCGATAAGGAGAGGTAGAAATGGGCTTAGTGCCCGGGTCCAAGTCAATCACAAAATCAATGTCACAATCCAAAGTAACACCTCGTAAGTCAATAGGAAACACATCCATGAACTCTCTCACCACTCCTGTGGTCTCTAAAAGAGATGGAACTTTGGTAAGATTACAAATATGGGCCAAATAAGATATACAACTCTGACCAATCATAAAGTGGTCACGAAGAAAAATATCACTCCCTTCAAATATGAACTCAGAGTACCTTTCCACACTAATCAAGGTAAACTAGTTAAGCTTAAGTCATAATATTAGCATAACAACCCAGGATCGCTTGGTACGCAGAGAACCAGTCCATACCCAATATCACGTCAAAATGAAGCATATCAAGTAAAATCAATTTTGCCTGAGTCTCACTATAAAAAATGTCACTAAACACCCGGTACACCCAATCCACCACTAAAGAATCACCTACCGGGTTAGAGGTACTAACAGGCACAACAAGGGACTGACACATATGATTAATATCCGCAACAAAATAAGTAAACACATAAGAGTAGGTCGACCTAGGAATAATAATACGGTAATAGAGCGATGATAGACTGGGATGGTACTTATGATAACTGCATCTGAGGTCTCTCCCTGAAATCTACCCGATATAAAATAGAACTATATTTGATAACCACTAGTCTGAGGGATACCACAAGTATTGCATGAGCTCCACCCTTGGTACCTTTTGTACCACCCTAGCACCCTTTGAAAAACCTCATGTCGCTGGAGCTAGTGTAGAATGAACAATCTATGATCCTGACTGGATAGTAGAAGGAACATGTCTTGGGCAATCCTTTACCTTATGTCCAAACTCCTCACAAAAAAAAACAACTAAGAGGACCTGAACCCTGTTGAGTGTATCCAGAAGAGTCTATACCCCCCTCTTTGACCTGAAGATCCACTATATGTACCCTAACCAGTCTGATTAGGCTTGGTTCCACCAACACCATCTGTATTCTAAATCGTAGCCTACACTAGTCTACCCTGATAACTCTATAAGCCCTGGCCTAACAATCCCTACCTCTGGATGAATGATCGATGAACTCACCCTTACAACAAAACCTCGTGGTGCCACTACCCTTTCTAGCATGTCGTATACTCTCAAGCATCCTAGTATGATCAATACTACTCTAGAACGTACCACCTGATAATAAAAGAGAGGTTGTGGACTCCTAGAGATAACCGGCAAACCCCTTTACCAACTTACAAATCCACTCAAGTTCTATATGGATATCCGACATGGCATAACGAGACAACTCATGAAAATGGGCCTAATAGGCTTCGTACTCAGAAACTATTAAGGAACCCTTCTCCAATCTATCAAACTCATCCCTACACTATTCTTAAAGGCTATATTGCACAAACCTCTCAAGCAACACCTCAGTAAATTTCTCCCAACCCATCATAGGAGAACAAGTAGGTTTGTGAGCAATAATTGATCTCCACCACTCCTAGGCCACTCCCAAAACTGAAAAGAGGTGTAAGACACTTCATGTGCCTTTAATATACCTAGGTTGAACAATGTGTCCTGACACTTAATCAAGAAGTCATAAGATTTGTCTCTATCCATACCATCAAACTTGGGAGGTGCCAAATCTAACAAATCTATCAAAGCTCTTCTGCTCAGCAACTGACATTGTTGCACTAGTAGAAACAAGTGTAGTTGCAAATCTCATAGGTGCAATAGAAGGTACTAAAGAAGAACTATGGGTATGCAATCCCATACTAGGTCCCTAAACTGGTAGTGTAGCACCAACTGTAATAGGAGAGCCTAAGGGAGCTAGAAGAACACCAGGAGGATGGGCACTGTCGTATCTAGCCAATAATTTGACGATCAACTCCTAAAGCATCAGAGTGTTGTCTGCAATGGAAGAAGGATGGGTTGGTCCCTTCTTCTCGAAGTGAGAGATATTTCAACAATGTTGAATTTATAAGGAGTTTATATTGAACACGTGAACTCTTTCTTTTTTTAAGAAATGCATGTGACTTGTAAGTTTGTTTTTATATGGCATGTAACACCTCATAAATCTAACTAGCACTGAACAAGAAAAAGGGGTGAACCACAAAGGGGTCTAAGGGTCGTGTACAGGACCACGATCCGTCACCTCCATCGTGGTTCATACTTGGAAAAATGTGGAGGACAACAGACCCCTTCATGGGCCGTGGAACTCCACACGGGCCGTCAGGTTACCCGTCAAAGTGACCGGGAGCAACCCAGTCCACTGTAAGGAACCACAGACCACTAGACGGTCCATGAAACCCCACACAAGCTGTTAGGTGGCTCGTGCAAGTCACCCCAGAACCACCCTAGTTCCTACGATGAACCACGGTCGTCTCTACAGTTTGTGGTGCCTCACACGGCCCGTCAGTAGCCTCATAATGGTAGGTCGACAACTTTAAGTTAAGGTCATTTTGTATTTTCCCCTATGCGTTGGGCACTTAAACTATATCTTTTAATGCCTAAACTACATTGTTTTACTCAGTCTAAGCTTAATAATCTAGTCAGACAATACCAGAACCCTCGTGACATGGCATGCGATCAATTTGGGGTGCTCCAGTATTGTTCATGCGAAAGAAAGATGGTTTTCTCAGGATGTGCATTTACTATTATCAATTGAATAAAGTCACAATCAAGAATAAGTATCCCATCCCTAGGATCGATGACTTGTTAGACCAACTTCAGGGTGCTAGTTGCTTTTCTAAGATAGACCTCAGATCCGAGTACCAGCAACTTAGAGTCACAGATTGTGACATCTCGAAGACAGCCTTTAGGACTTGGTATGGCCATTATGAATTTGTAGTTAAGTCGGTTGGACTAACAATTGCTCCTGCAGCCTTTATGGACTTAATGAATATGATGTTCAAGCAATATTTGGACTTGTTCCCCATTGTTTTTATTGATGATATCCTCATTTATTCTCGGAGTGAGGAAGAGCATGAGATTCATTTGAGAGTTGTTCTGCAAACTCTCAAAGATCGCCAGTTATTCTCTAAGTTCAGAAAATGCGAATTCTGGTTACATTCGATAGCTTTCCTTCGACAGCTTTAAGTCGGGGTCATTTTTGTCTTTTCCCCTATGCGTTGGGCACTTAAACTCTGTCATTTAGTGCCTAAATTACGTCGTTTTACCCAGTCTAAGCCTAATAATCTAGTCAGAAAATAACCACAACCCTCATTCTCCAAAAATCACCCAACTTAGAGCGAAAAGAAGAGAAAGAGGCAACCAACTATCCCAAGAACAAGCAGAAGCGTTCTTTGAAGTTCATCCTCGAAATCCAAAGGATTTCTCTGTAGATTTCGTCACTAGGTATGTGGGATTTCACTAGTGGGTTCCTTTCACCCATTAGGTCCTTATGATTTAGTTACTTCTTCATATTCTCATAAACTATTCAGATGTAGGATTTCTAAATTTTCAAGATTTTTTGTGATTATGGTTCCTTTGATCTAAATAACTAGTTTCTTGATAATTTAGTATAATTCCATGCATAGTACTAAGAACCCTACGTTTGTAAATTTATCCTAGTTCATGAATTATACTTGCTAGGCCAATGAGACAGAAATTCATGCTTCAGATTTCGATGTAATATTCTCAGTATATAAATGTTGCATTCTAAGTTAGCATGTCAGTGTTTGAGATATTCAGTATTTAGTGTATTTTAGCTTCATTAATATTCAATTGGGAGTAGACTTATAACCGAATTGGACTAGGGTTTAGCATACCCTCAAAGTTCCAGAACTACTTGCCCACGTAGGTTTATAAGTCCCCTCGGTTGGGCATCAGATTTAGTGATCACGCCACAGTCATGTCTCTATACCCCTGGCAAGGTATATTGGGTCCTCTCGATGGGGCGTATACATTAGACTTAATGTTTAGCTCACGTGGTTTATGTTAGTTAATAGTAGCTCCCACTATTAAACTCTTAGTGCATTGACTAGGTTTCCAACATTTACTTCAGTAATTTGTCAGCATGCTATCTTAATGTTTAGCACTGGGTCATTGCATTCAGTTCAATTTTTAGCTATACTTTAATACGTATTTATATCCTTGTTCAGATTATATCATTGCTCAGTCATGCATTGTTCAACTTATATACTTTTTTCAGCTTAGCATATCTATATCATGCATACTTAGTACATTCGAAGTACTGACACATACTTTGCGCTACATCGTTTCATGATGTAGGTTCAGGAACTCAGCATCCAGATTATGCTTAGTTCGATTCTCAGCCCAACTGCAGCAGCTTCGGTGGTGAGTCTCATACTTCGAGGACAATAAACATGCTTTATCTTTTAGTCTTTATTTTTAGTTTCAGTCTTACAAGAGTTTGTTGGGGGCATGTCCGAACAACTACATTCAATTAGAGGCTTTTTAAACATAGCAGTATATTCAGCTAGAGTTTTTAATTCTTGTTTCAATTATCACGAAGCTCTTATTATGTTATGTATATTCAGCCCAGTTGTGTTTTCCCCATTTTAGATATCCACTGTTTTTAGCTTCCACATAGTATATGATTTACTTAGTTATATTTCCAGCATGCTTGATATATGCCAGACTCAAGGTTAGCTTGGGGTCACTCATAATCTGTCAAGACCCAGGGGTACCCACTAGATGTAACATGGTGTATAGGACCCCGAAGGACCCCATACAAGCTACTTAGCATTCATAACATAAGAAATAGAACAATAAAAGAAAAAAAACATTTTCAAGTCCAATAGTTTTATAAAATAAAGCAGAAGTCAAATACTTGTCTTATCATAGCCATCTAATGCAATAGAATGAAATTGGGCCTAGCCCATACATTATGTCCAAAAGTGAAATACAAGAAAAGGAACTAAAACAAAGAAAGTCTTTCCTCGAAGCATGAGGACTCACCAAGGCTCGGAAATATCTCAAGTCAACCACTAGCCACGAAACTGTTGACCATGACTGTCAGACCCAACATTTGGGGAAATGTAGACAAGGGTATGTGTTAGTACAAAACAATGTACCAAGTATGATAGCTATGCATAAAACATTTAAATCATGCTAAAAAGGGAAATTTCATTTCATGACATGCAATTGACCAAACTAAAACATGATATAAGAGAGTTAGAAAATATAAGTCTTAAAACCATGGTTAATGCAAGATAACATCCTCTTTAAAACCTTTGAACTCATATATGATACTTCTTGAAGTAACCTTTGTTAATTATTAATTTGAGGGATTAGCCTTAACCGATATAGAGAACATGTAAGCTATAACATGATCCCCAGTGTCTCCCACACTGAAAAGGGTTGTCCTACTTGCCAAGGTAGAACCATGAACTTCTAGCTTAAGTGGATCCACTAGCTAATGTCTACTTTAGACAATCATCCTATGTGGGTACATAGGTAAGGGATAAGGAGATTTCCTCTAGAAACCCGACCTCAACTCGTGAGAGCTTCTATCTCAATATCCTCTCAGTGTTAAGCATAAATCCCATGGAATAGTCATTTCTTACTTGACCTTATTATCCATGGAAAGGCACATCATCTTGCCAATAAAAGCTAAGTCATCATCCATGGAAAGGTATCCTAGGATAACCAATCCAAGGAAGTAGGAACTACATCTAGCAACCCAATATTCATGAAACTTTAAAATTACTCATGTTCAATGAGGAAATACCTTCTCCAAGCTAAAAGCATGCTCAACACAATCTCATGGATCCCATATGCAATTCGTTCTGAAAAAGCATAGCTAAAGCATGTTCAACAACTCATCTCATGAAGTCCATAGGAAACTCATACTCAATGCACAATAACATGAGGAAAATCAATCATGTAAACTCATTTTCCGTCAAAATACAAATTTTTCATAAGCATGCATAACATAAAGAAATGAAGGAAAGACATAAAACACATGACTCCAAAACAAAGGACAAATCAAGAGGAACTCATTACCTCAATCTAGAGTAGGAGTAGATGGAAAAAGATGAGGATATCGGGATGTCATATCGGCCTCGGCCTCCCAAGTAGCACCCTCAACCGAATGATTCCTCCATAATAATTTCACAGAAGCAACATTCTTGTTTCTCAACTTCTTAACTTGCCGGTCTAAAAATCTCAACCGAAACTTCCTCATAAGAAAGACTTTCATCAACTTCCAACCCTACTAAGGGAAATATGGATATCGGATCTCCAATACACTTCTAAAGCATAGAGACATGAAAACCCGGATGCACCGATGCCAACTCATTTGGCAAATCTAGTTCATAAGCAACCTTACCAACACGCCTCAAAATATGATATGGGCCTACATATCGGGGACTAAGCTTCCCTTTCTTACCAAACCTCATTACACCCTTCATGGGTGAGATTTTCAAGTAAACCCAATCATTAATATCAAACTCAAGATCTCTTCTTCTCACATCGACATATGACTGTTGCTAATTTTGAGCCGTTTTCAACATTTCTCTTATAAGCCAAACTTTCTCTATGGCCTCATGTACTAACTCGGGACCTATTAGGGAAACCTCACCCAAATCAAACCAACCTATGGAAGATCTACACCTCCTACAATATAGGGCCTCAAATGGAGCAATATCGATACTTGAGTGATAGCTATTGTTATAAACAAATTCAATCAATGGCAAATGGTCATCCCAATTACCCTTAAAATCAATCACACAAGCTCTCAACATATCTTCCAAAGTTTGGATAGTACACTCTTCTTGCCCATCGGTTTGGGATGAAAGGCTGTACTAAGCTTAACAAGAGTACTAAGACCCTTTTGGAATGACTTCCAAAACTGAGAAGTGTATTGGGTACCACGATCGAAAATAATGGACAAAGGCACTCCATGCAACTTTACCATTTCTCTCAAGTACATCTTGGCATAGTCCTTCGCCGAATAATAAATCTTGACGGGAAGGAAATGAGTCGATTTCATCATCCGATCTACTATCACCCAAATCAAATCATGTTGTCGCTGGGTGCGAGGCAAACCAACAATAAAGTCCATGTTCAAATCTTCCCACTTCCAAGTAGGAATGCTAATATCTTAGGACAAACCTCCCTATTTCTGATGCTCAACCTTTACTTGATGGCAATTTGGATACTTATCCACAAATCCCGCAATATCATTCTTCATCCCATTCCCCCAATAGACCTCCCATAAATCACGGTACATTTTGTTGGCTCCCAGGTGAATGGAATACCACGAACTATGGGCTTCTGACAAGATTTGTTCCCTCAAGTCATCAACATTCGAAACACATAATGACCCTGATATCTAAGTACACCATCTTCCCCTTTGGGAGAAAGCCTCAACAGATTTCTTAAGCACCGCTTTTTTCAATTCTACCAAAATTGGATCAAGACCTTGCTTGGCTTTCACATCCGCCACAAAAGACGATTCGAAACCATTGTAAACCATAACACCACCTTGGTGGCGTCCACTAATTGAACACCTAATCGGGCCAATCTATGAACATCTTGAACCAACTCTTTATTTTCTTCTTCAATATGAGCATCACTACTCATAGATAACCAACTAAGAGCATCCGCTACTACATTAGCTTTACCGGGGTGATAAAGAACACTCATGTCATAATCCTTCAATAACTCAAGCCACCTTCTTTGGTGAAGATTTAGATCTTTTTGATTAAACACATATTGCAAACTGTTGTGGTTGGTAAACACATCTACATGCTCACCATACAAATAGTGCCTCAAAATCTTTAAGGCAAAAACCACCGCCTCTAATTCAAGATTGTGGGTCGAATAATTCTTCTCATGAATCTTAAGTTGCTTGAGGCATAGACAATAACTTTCCCATTTTGCATAAGCACACATCCTAGCCCAATTCTCGAGGCTTCCCAATAAACCACAAAACCATATGTCCCTTTCGGTAAGGTCAACACGGGAGCGAAAGTAATTCTATCCTTCAACTCTTGAAAACACTTCTCACACGCTTCGAACCATATGAACTTAGCCTTCTTTTGAGTCAAAGCTATCAAAGGATAGGCAATTGAAGAGAAACCCTCAACAACCCTTCTATAGTAACCGATTAAACCAAAGAAACTTCTAATATCCGAAGTAGTTAGAGGTCTAGGCCAACTCTTAACCGCATCCATCTTCTTAGGATATACCTCAATACCCTTACTTGACACAATATGACCAAGGAAAACCAAAATTCACATTTGCTAAACTTTTCAAAGAGTTTTTGGTCCTTAAGAATTTGCAACATGATCCTCAAATGATCAACATGCTCATTCTCACTTTTCGAATAGATCAAAATATCATCAATGAACACAATCACAAACATGTCAAGGTATTGTCTAAACACCTTATTAATCAAATCCATAAACTCCGCTGGAGCATTTGTCAACTCAAACGACATTACCAAAAACTCATAATGACCATACCAAGTTTGAAAAGTTGTCTTCGGAATGTCATCTTCTTTCACCCTCAATTAGTGATAACCCGACCGAAGGTCAATCTTAGAGAAATAACTTGCTTCTTGAAGTTGGTCAAATAAATCATCTATCCTTGGAAAAGGATACTCATTCTTAATGATCACCTTATTCAACTGACGATAGTCAACACATATACGAAGAGAACCATCCATCTTTCTAACAAACCAAAAGGGAACACCCCATGCAGAGATACTCGGTTGGATGAAACCCTTATCCAACAAATCTTTTGATTATTTTTTAAACTCCTTAATTAAAGTCTACCGGAGAGATTCGGTAAGGAGGAATAGAAATAGGTTGTGTATCTAAGAGAAGGTCAATATTGAAGTCTATTTCCCGCTCGGGAGGAATATCGGGTAGATCATGTGGGAACACTTCCGAAAACTCATTAACAATAGGAACGACTCAAGAGAAGGGGTTTCGGAATCTACATCCCTCACCCTAACTAGATGGTAAATGCAACCCGTAAAAATCATCTTTCTAGCTTTAAGATAAGAGACAAACTGGGCGGAATAAAATTTCCCCCTTTCCACTCTAAGACAGGCTCATTCGGAACCTGAAACCTGACTACACAAGTTCTACAATCAATAGAAGCATAACGTAAGTACATCCTGTCCATACCAAGAATAACATCAAAGTCTAACATATCAATCTCTACCAAGTCAACAAGAATAACTCTATGGGACAATGAAATAGAACACTTTCTATCGACCTTCTTATCCAGAATAGAATCACCAACCGGAATAGAGACAAATAAAGGAACTATAAACACATCTGGAAGAACATCAAACCTCATAGCCATGGCAGAACCCTCTTGTTCACCACGAGTCTGAAGTGCATAGAAATGGTTTTATTTGGGAGCATTGGGACACGAACCACTAGGAGGAGCTTGTTTCCCTCTCTTCTTTTAACCATAAGCATCGAGCAATCCCTCATTTTGTGACCACTCTTACCACAACCAAAGCAACCATCTGTGTCGGCTATGCATTTATCCTCATGTTTCCTTCCACACTTAGTACAAGTAGACCTAGGGAATGAAGATCCACTACCATTACCTCCTTGTGGCTTAGGTTTAGACACCCTATCTTTGTTGAACTTAGGAGGAGCATTGGAGGAACCTTGACTAGAAAACCTT
>JAJONQ010050322.1:0-25865 GCA_036250385.1 Solanum microdontum
CTAATCACAAGAGGAAGGTATGGAAATACCTCACCCCACCACAAATAAAAGGGCATTTGTCCTCAAATGCAACAAAATAATAAAAGTCAATAAAAATGATAGAGAGGGAGGTAAAGAAAAATCCTGTCTACACAGTCGCTCCATCTGTCGGGGCATCAGTGCCCGGTGGAACATAAGCACTACTGGTTGCACTAGGACCTGCCATGGACGTCACTGTCAGTGATGTCTGCACCACTGAATCTACCGTCGCCTCCTAAACTGTTGTAAGGCCTTCATAAGTACCCACCTCATCGACACCAAGATGCCCCTCATCACTCTCAGCCTTGGACTCAACAACATCCATCTTTTCAACTCGAACCTCATCTCCGGTGGTAGCCGAAGGAATATCTGTATCAGCTGGCATGTCGAGGATCTCCACCGTCTCGATAATCATGAACATATTTCTGGACTTCAACTAGTCCAGGACCTTCCTCAGCTCAACAATAGCGGCCTTTAGAGTCGTCACCTCCTCAGTGGCCCATTGGTCTCGCTCACACACCGCTATCCTTGCCGCAAGGGCATCAATAGACACATTAAGAGGTGTCACAGCAACAGTGAGGGTCCTCTCAATCATCCTGGGAATGGTGGCCTCAATTCTGGAGGCACGCCTATTAGCAGAGTGGTCTAGATGCCCCATCCAGAGTATCGCGACCTGGTGAGTAGAGGTCAAGAAGCAGCAGTGGACCTAGGAGGCAGGGGAGCTGTAGAGGAATTGGGAGTCACAAAAGGGACAACACTAGATATACATGAAGGCCCAGGGGGCGGAGTAGGCAATACTGCCTCTGCAGGTAGTGTCTCAGTATCAACAACCGGGGAAGAATCTATCGGGGCTGCCTTCTTCTTCTCTGCCTTATCCTTCAAGTACTCCGCCTCAATGTGCCGAATATCGATAGAAGATGTGGGAATCACTTCCACATCCTTCTTCTCATCTCGAGGCACTTGGGCATGTCTGCACAGCTCAGTGATCAACACCGAAAAAGGAAAAGAGGTTTGACGCTGCTTGGCCCTCATGGCCATCTCCTGTGTGATGATCATATACAAGTTTATGCGCTTTCTTGTAATGATTGATTCAAGACAAGTCGCCTTTGTGAGGAAGAGGATGGACTCGTTCTGTGATGGCATAATGGTGCTACTGATGAACTTAAACCAGTATCTTGCTACCACGTTAAGGTTTTTCTTCTCAATTTTCACTCCAGCTTTGATCCACCTTGGAGTACCATCAGATATGAGAGGAGCTAACCAACTTTTCATATTCTCCAAGGACTTAGTGTTGATCTTGTACTGGTAGTGGTCTGCAATGTTGTCAGTGCATTCCAATACAACATTTATGTTAGTACTCTCACACAACACCTTTTTTCCCCTGACAACTACATAATCAACCAGTAGGAATTTAGCGGCATGCTTCTTCCATTGTGGCACTAGCGCTCCGTAGGCAGTATAACATTCCCAGACCCAATTTGGAATATAAAGGCCACGGGGTCTAGTGAATATCTGGAATTTATGGGACTTTAAGCAGCTCCAGATCTCTGAATACCTGTCTATTACTCTCTTAGTAGACAGCCTCTTCTCCTCAATGATGGTCCTCAATCCCTCAGTCTTCAGTATGTTCAAAGACTGGGGAGGAGGATCATGTGGAAGTGGTGCTGGGACCATAGCCTGAGCTGGAACAGGAGGAGAAGCAGTGGCTTGGAAAGTCCTGATCCTAGACGGATCATTAAACCTTTGGGAACGTAGCTCAACTCTCTGGGCTAACAGTAGCTCATCCTCAGCCTCAGAGATGGTAGCATGAGGATCCTGGTTCTCACCTTCACTTTCAGAAGTGTTGAGATGAGTGGCGTATATTCCGTCACTGTTGGAGCTGACCTACGATAACGCAGGAGAAGATGCCTTGTATGTCCCTTTGCCCTTCCCACATGTGGTAGGAAGTTTGGTTGCCTTTGCCCAGGATGCAGCTGCATCCTTGTTTATTGTGATTCCTTTTACCCTCTTGTGGGCGGCATGTCCCTGCCTGCCACTTTTAGTCTAGCCATATCTGCAAAAACATCGAATAAAGTTAGAAACATTTCAAGAAAAATCATAGAAATCAGGTTGCAGAAAGACTTGCCGAATCAACCGGCGAGTCGCCAAATCGATCCGTGAGTCGCCAAATCACTTTGGCAAGCTAAATCGGGCTCACCGAAAGGATTGGCTCAAAAATCTTCTACAAAAATGGCTTGTCGATGATGGGAAGGCTCATTCGGTGAATCCCCGACATCATTCCGTGAGCACAGATTAGATCACCAAAAATTACAGTATATTTTAGTGGTTAGGGGCGTATAAAAGGTCATCAAAGAAGACATTCGGTGAGTCTCCGAGTGCATTCGGCAAACTCAAGCTTCTCATTGAAAATTATAGCACCCAAACTCCATAATAACATGAAATTAAAGGCGATAAAGGGAGATTCGGTGAACTGTCGAGTGGTTCGGCAAGCTCGACCCAGTTCGCCAAACTGCCCAACATGCCTTCTTTCTACCCGACTTCGAAAATCAACCCCGCAGCCCCCGGAAACAAAATCAAACCATACACTTATTTAATTAGACTCAGACCCACTAGGCCCATGTCACCGGGGTACTCAGACTTCCCCGATTAGCCAAAATTGGCTATTTGACGACTTTACCCCTTAAGAATGACGTTAAATTCCCCATCATTGGGCAAATCACATCATTTAGCACAAAATAGGGTTACTTAGACTTCACCCGACTAGACCCAACAACAATTAAGCACAACCCAATAATTTAAGATCAATTTTAAGGTATGCAATTCGATAAATTAATAAATTAAGCAATTTAGGCACGATATCAAACTAAAATAGGCACACAAGCACACATTTACGATTTCAGAGATGCCTAGCACACATCAATAAGAACAATACGATTGCAAATGAGCTTAACTGCTAATTACGAGTTTTGGGGTTCGAAAAACCAACCTTTTGTGCCGAATATAAGAATATGTAAAGTTAAGAGGCAAAGTATCCAACTCCGAACACCGAATCAACGACTAGAAAGTGGTAAAAATGCAAGGGTAAGGGCAAAGCGCTCGTGGCTGAGAGACGGGAGCACAACTCCGGCAGTGATGGTGATTTTGTTTATTCTGAGGCCTCATTCTCCGAGACTGAGGACCAACCACTTCAGACCCGGTGAGCTGAGATTCATGTAAGAGTTTGTTAAAATCTATTTAGGATCCCGGAGTCTACCCCTCCTGCTGCTGATAAAGTGCCAGCTCTGGCACAGACAGTGGTTCCAGCCCAACAAGTTGAGGGTCCACCTCCTCGATTACTTAACAGGCCAAAGTCCGAGGGACTCAGGACCGTTTAGAAAGAGAAGAGATTGTCCAAGGATGGTATAGTGGATAGATACCCTAATGTGTGTGACACTCTCTGGTTTCACAGGTTTGTAGTTTACCAAGCCCCGTGGACCTTATATTCCTACATGGTTCTGAGACTTTTATACGTTGTATAGTGACCTGGTACCAAAGGGAAGGAAGAAGGCCAATGCCTTTAGACCGGTAGAGTGCATCATGGTCCGGGGGAAGGAGGTGAGATGCAACAACGATTATATCAACCCTGCATTTGATGGAGGGTCAGGTTTTGACTACCCGAGTTTGGCTACCACTGTGACGACTCTAGATGACCTAAAGGGATGGCTAGCTCCCCTTATTGCTCATACCACCTCGAGGTGGATTGAGGCCGGAGTTCCTATTGAGAAGAAGTACTTGAATCTAGCAGCTCGGTACTGTTTTGGGTTCATAAGCAGCTCCATCATGCCCTCACAGAATGAGTCAATCCGCCGCCACCCAAAGGTATCCTATCTCGAATCAATCATAGCCTGGAAGAGCATCGACTTGGGGTTAATCATAGAGCAGGAGATGGCCATGAGGGCCAAACAGCGCCAGACATCCCTTCCGTTCCCAATGCCGATTACAGAGCTATGTCAGCGGGTTAGAGTTCCTCATGACGAGAAGAGGGATATTAAGGTCACACCCACATCTTCCATTGATATTCGGTGCATAGAGGCCGAGTGCACACGGGATGAGGATGATAGAAGGAGAGTAGCTCTGGTGGATACATCCCAGAGGGGGATGCTGAGACTATACTTGCAGAGGCATCTTTGCCTACTCCGGCCTCCGGGCCTTCAGGTACACCTACTACCACTCTTTCCCAGGACCCAGGTTCCTCTACTGCTTCCCAGCCTACTAGGATAACTCATGCCATGCTCCTCAAGATGGGGCACATAGCTCATTTTGCCAATGTGTGGGCTACCAGGCTAGAGGCCGAGGTGCCCTAGATGATTGAGTGGGCTATTTCAGCTATTTTGACACCTCTCCAGACATTGATTGATGCTCTCACGGCGAGAGTAGAGACTTGTGAGAGAGGACATCAGGTTACTGATGAGTCCACAAATTGGACTCATTTAGGGCTTTATTTTGATAGGAATAGTGTCCTCAAATGCTTATTTTGTCTCAATATCTGATGAAAACTCTTAAATTTCAGGTATTTGAAGTTTTAGTGGAAGCATGGACACTTAGGCACAAAAAGGAATAAAAAGGCTGAAAAGAACGAAGAAGCTGAAGCCTGCGCACGCTTGGCGATTCGCTGAAGGGACGCACTTTGCCCTTTGGTCCAGTACGCGAAGCCCTGAAGAAGTAGAATCAAAAAAACAATGAAAGGAGCAGTCAGAATTTCGTTGAATACTTTCGCAAGGCAGTACTAGGTTGCCCAATGCCACAGAGCACGACAATGTTGAAGTCTAGTGCAAGACGGCGACGACCTACACCGAAGGGCGAATCGCTGAGTTAATCAATGATTCGGACTAACCTCTCTGAAAGATTCGCCAGCACTATTTTTTGAAGTCTATAAATGCTAAACTTGTTATTAATTTTTAGAAAAGTCAAACATTTATTTTAATTTCCATAATAGAATAATACTTTTTGGGATATTTTTTTTCAAGTTTGGAGAGGGTTTTTTGGGAGACTTGAAGAAAGAAAGATTTCATCTTCCCCAAGTTAGAAGTGGGTCTTCTCCATTCTTCTTAATTTTCTTAAATCAAGGTTTAATTCCTTATACCCATTTGATTTTAGTATCATTTTAGGTGTATTTTGTTATTTCTTGATGTGTGGCTAAAAACCCCATTCTTGGGGTGTGATTTAACAAATATGTGTGGATATTATTGTTCGGTCTTGCTTGCTGATAGGATAGATGTATTTTAATGGTGATTTCACCTAGTGGTTGTGGTTTAATTTATTGTGTTTGTAGTTGCAAATATAAAACCACCCATGTGTTTTCGGCCTGCCCGAGAGGGAGGTCACGAAACCAAGACTGCTAGACTGATGTCCTAAGGAGTGGGTCGACATGAGGTTCAACCCGAGAGGGTGAGCCCTAGTCCTATATCCTAACACTTAGCTTGAGAGTGTGAGTGGGGTAAGGCGTAGGCTGGCCTTCATGCGGCAAATGGGTGTCTGAGAGGAACGCATTTGAAACGGGGTAAGTTTCCCGAGAGGGAACTTATTTCCATCTAAAGCTTATCCTAGTCACTATTATCTTGCAGATTTCCTATCGAAAGCACGTACCCAACGATTTATGTCAACTTGTATAGTGGTCACACCCCAAGAACTTGTCCCCATACTTGATTTTCTTATTATTTTTGTTGGTTTTACTACTTGTGACAAAAAACCCCCATTTGATATTTGACACCTTTGTGTCACCCCTTTTAATTTAAAATGTTTTCTAATTGTTAATGTCTTTAGCTACGTCTAGTTTGAACTAAATTTTATTTTTATACTAATTCTCAAAACCACTCTCTTGGGACACAACCCCAACCCTTGGTTGGGTTACTATATTATTGACGATCGTAGACACTCGTACAGTAGGATAGTATCGTTGGTGATGATAAGCATAAAAAATGGTGTCGTTGTCGGGGAGTAGTGTTACGTGAAGATGTAGTTAATCAGAATTCTTGGTTTTCTTAGTTTTAATTTTACTAATAATAGTTGTAGTTTTGTTTTACTTGTCTGAAGACCAACGTAGAGAAACAAAAATGGATGAGCACTATGGATATCAGATATATCATCCTCTCCTGAAGCTATTGAATCTCAGGGATAACCTACTGACGCTCAAACATGCAGGGGAAGAGACAATTCTGGAATTGTGGCTGAGATTCAAAGCAATTTTGTAGACATGCCCATTTCATGGAATGCCTGATAAGAAACTGCTTGATTGTTTCTATCGGGGTCTAAAATCGGAAAATAGAAGCATAGCTGAGCACCTTTTTGAAGGCGGAATGCTAAACCAACCCTATGAAGTCGTCGCAACACTACTTGATAAAATGGTTGAAACCAACAAAGAAGCCCAAAAGAAATATGAATCGAATAAGCTGGTGGTGCAAGTAGATGTTCTATTCAAACGGATGATGGGATTGGAAGAGCAAGCCAAGGAGAAGGAAAAGAACTTCTCCCTCCGAGAGTGCAAATAGAGAAAGAGGCATGAGGATGTGCAAAGTGACGATACCTCTTCACTCATCCAACAAAACATGACGAGCATGACAAGAAACTAAATGACATGAAGGAAAACATTGATATGCTAAATGAAGTAACTACTTCAAATTCCATGACCATTCAGCTGCAGGATGCTCAAATCACCCATTTGATGATAGGTCACTATCCTCCGTTTGCCGAAGATTCATCTAATTACACCATGGGTGATTTCGAGGATGAAGAGTAGTCTTTGACTTGTGTTATGCTGCGACGTTAACTCAGGCGCTATTTGGGAGGCAACCCAAAACCCCATATTATCTTATATTTGCGTACTAGTAAAATGATAGTGTCTTAGTTTTACAGATTGAAGTGTAGGTGCCAAAAAGGTGAAGAATGGCGAGCAGCAGACCCAGTTGGCCAGTCGCCGAATACGCCAGTGATCAAGGCTACTTCGTCGTTTGACTCAAGTCACCCTCTGACCTTGGAGTCTGTAAAATCCAGGGAGCTCAGGAAAGTTTCGGTGATTCGCCCACATGATCAGCGACCCAGATGGTCACCGCCGTTTGAACATCCACAGCTGTTGAGAAGTTCTGTAAAAAACTCAGCGAAGTAAAAAATTTGTTTGGCAAAGTGCCGAATCACTCAAAAACCAAAGCGCGGCCACCGAATGGGAACGAATTGGATAAGTTGCAGGCCAACGCACAAAAAGGCAGCTGATTAATCACTTGAGAGCGTGGGTTGAAGATAGGCACATTGGAATGCTAAGAAAAGATGTACATAGCTTTATGAATCACTTGGCAATGCACCAAATGTCCCCAACATACCTTCTGTTTTACGCGACATCTGTTGAAGGAATCCAACTCGAAACATCTGCCTAACCAGGATTATTCTCTAGCCCTATCTTTGTCTTTCTTTAATTTGACCTCTGATTATTGTTATATATTTGAGGAAAAATATATTTTGATTGTGGTGGGGTGAGGCTTACCTTTATTCTTGCTATGGATGTCTGTGTTTTTTTATATATTTGGGTTATCAGTTTAAAGTGGTGCTTTATATTGTTTTTGCGATTGTTTAAGCTTATGTGTTCTTCCTGGTTTTAATTGATTGCAAATTTTGACCTTTTCAAAAAATTATTATTATTTTTCAAAAAATTTCACCACAGCTTGTGTTAATATGGTTGTTCTTTTGCAAAAATTTGAGTCACGGTTCGATCAATACCGATGACTTCAATAGTGCTTACAATTGAACAAACATGAATGTACGACTACGATGAGGCCAAATGAAGTTGCATAGACAATATGTAAACTCTTTGCATCTCATTGTGATTAGCCATTTATCAAATTATTTCTCTTGTAATGACCGTTGCACACTAGCGAAAGTATGTGGTCTTGTTTCACTTAAATGTCGATGCCTTGTTTGATTAGCTTGCCTTGAAACTTGTATGAATTAACCTAGAATTTGCCATGTTAGTCTGATTGATTTAGAATGTTGTGCTCTTGAAATGATCTTAGGCAACTTTAAAGACTGTGAGCCAAATTTGACATATACCTATTTTGCGGCCTACCCGTAAGCGTGTGAAACTCTCTTAAACACCCTTTGAGCCTTACCTTTCTTTGAAAGAATCTTGATGAACCCTAGACCTTACTTGACCCACTACCTATAATCCTCTTGATTTGTGGTTTAGCAAATAGCCAACTTAGGCCAAAATCCTAAGTTGGGGGTGTGGTAAAAAGGAAAAGGAGAAGTCAAGAAGTGTAAGAAAAGTCTCCCTTAACCCCTGGTGTTGCAGAACAATGAAAACCCTTCGGAAAAAAAAGTTTTTGTAGAATAAAGTACCAAGGAAATCGGGTTTCCAAGCAATCCATGGAGGTGAATGAAAATATGACTTAGAAGCACTAGAAAAAAATTGATAAAGGAAAAGAAGGGAATGCCTTGAGAATACCACATTTCACGAGGAAAAAGTTACTGAGCCTAAATGACCATACCTTTGCACTCATCCCCATTACAAGCCTTAGAAAGACCTTTTTGATCTTGATTAAGCTCAATCGAAAGTCGATTGGAAAATAAGGGCAAACCTATTGGTAAAAACATGCATTGTGTTCCTCTTTTTTTTAGTGTGAGCGTTGCATCTGATTCCTGATCTTGAATTGATTAACCTCTGTGTGTGAATATAGAATCATTCATGATGTGAGGGCACTTAGATACTTCCTGTTGAGCTTGATTGCACAAGTGGCAAGTATTGCGAGCAAGAGAGTCTTTGGTAATAGTGTGTCATAACTTGAATCTTTGAGTACACAATTGATCCTTGCATAAGTAAATTTGAGTCTGGTTGTGTTCATTCATGATTTAGTCTTGTGTAGCACTATTTGAGACACCTTGTTGAACGACTGAACTTGAGTTTGCTTGAGGACAAACAAAAGTTTGAGTTGGGGATGTTGATAAGTCCACAAATTGGACTTAATTAGGGCTTTATTTTGATAGTAATAGTGTCTTCAAATAATTATTTTGTCTTAATATCTGATGAAAACTCTTAAGTTTCAGGTATTTGAAGTTTTAGTGGAAGCATGGACACTTAAGCGTAAAAAGAAACAAAAAGGTTGAAAAGAACGAAGAAGTTGAAGCCTGCTCCTTGCCAAGCATGCTTGGCGATTCGCCGAAGGGACACACTCCGCTCTTTGTTCTAGTACGCGATGCCTTGAAGGACCAGGATCAAAAAGGCAATGAGAGTAGTAGTCGGCGTTTTGCCGAATAATTCCGCAAAGCAATACTAGGTCGCCCAATGACACAGAGCACGACGAAGCTGAAGGCTAGTGCAAGACAGGAACGAACTACACCAAAGGGCGAATCGCCGAGTTAATCAGCGATTTTGACTAACCTCGCCGAAAGATCCGCCAACACTATTTTTTGAATTCTATAAATACTAAACTTGTTATTAATCTTTAGAAGAGTCAAACATTTATTTTAATTTCTAGAATAGAATAATACTTTTTAGGATATTTTCTCTCAAGTTTGGAGAGGGTTTTTTGGGAGACTTGAAGAAAGAAGGATTTCATCTTCCCCAGGTTGGAAGTGGGTCATATCCATTCTTATTCCTTTTCTTAAATCAAGGTTTAATTCTTTATACCCATTTGAATTTAGTATCATTTTAGGTGTATTTTGTTATTTCTTGTTGTGTGGCTAAAAACCGCATTCTTGGGGTGTGATTTAGCAAATATGTGTTGATATTGTTGTTGCATCTTGCTTGCTGATAAGATAGATGTATTTTAATGGTGATTTCACCTAGTGGTTGTGGTTTAATTTAATGGATTTGTAGTTGCAAATATAAAACCACCCATGTGTTTTTGTCTTGCCCGAGAGGGAGGTCGTGAAACCAAGACCGCTAGACTGATGGCCTAAGGAGTGGGTCGACATGAGGTTCATCCTGAGAGGGTGAGCCCTAGTCCCATATCCTAACACTCAGGTCGAGAGAGTGAGTGGGGTAAGGCATAGGCTGGCCTTCATGCGACAAATTGGTGTCCGAGAGGAACACATTTGAAACGGGGTAAGTTTCCCGAGAGGAAACTTATTTACATCTAAAGCTTAACCTAGTCACTATTATCTTGCAATTTTCCTTTCAAAAATATGTACCCAATGATTTATCTCAACTTGTATTGCGGTCACACCCCAAGAACTTGACCCCATACTTGATTTTCTTGTTATTTTTGTTATTTTTACTACTTGTGACAAAACCCCCATTTGATATTTGACACCTTTGTGTCACCCCTTTTAATTTGCAATGTTTTTAATCATTAATATCTTTAGCTACGACAAGTTTGAACTAAATTTTATTTTTCTACTAATACTTAAAACCACTCCCTTGGGAGAAGACCCCAACCCTTGGTTAGGTTCCTATATTATCAACGATCGTAGACACTCATACTGTAGGGTAGTGCCATTGGTCACGATAATCATCATTTACTTTTGCGGTTACACCTTTGAAAGATGAGGTTTCTGATTTGAGGATGGATGTTGACTATCTGAAGTTCGCAGACTTCACTTTACTATTTGAGTCAGTTGAGGCCCCCGGTGTTCTAGCCAGTTTTGATATGACTCTTTCTACCACCGGAGATGAGCCTACGGATGATGTGGTTGTTGTTGAGTTAGAGGTGGAGACGGATGAGAAGCTGCTTGATGCTCATGAGGCGACCATCTATAAGGACCTGCCTGATTTAGAGGAGACGATAGTACAGTCAGTCATTAAGATGTCACTGACAGATATATCCATGGCAAGCTCTAGTGGAGCTAGTGTTTTTGTTACCCCGGGCACTGATGCCCAAGACCATAGTATGACCCCGGGCATTGATGCCCCTACAGACTGAGCGACTGTGTAGACATGATCGTTCTTTACCTCCCTCTCTGTTGTTTTTGTGATTTCCTTTTTTTTAGTTGCATTTGAGGACAACTGCTTTTCTTTTGTGGATGGGGTGAGGTATTTCCATACCTACCTCTTTTGATTACATTTTGTTTATATATATTGGGTTTTGTGTTTTAATTGTGTTTTGATCTTATCTTCTGGATATTTTAGCTTGTGGCTCCTTGTTTTGAATGGAAAGGGTTTTTGGCCTATTTTGAGAAAATTTGCCACCTCTTTTGTGAATGAATGTAATTGTTTTTGTGTGAATTTTAGTATTGGTTATGATCAATATCAATGACTTAAATAGTGCTCTTGATTGAATGAAATGGATGTGCGGCTACGATGAGGCCAAATGAAGTTGCATAGACAATATGTGAACTTTTTGCATCTCGTTGTGACTAACCGGTTATCGAATGTGTGTCTTGTGATTAACATTGCACACTAGCTTGATTGAGTCTCATTTGATATTGGTTCTAATGCCTTGTGTGATGAGCTTACCTTTAATATTGTGTGTGATGACACTTAGAATTTACCCCGATTTTTCGGTTGACTAAGTTATACAAGCTCTTAAAATGACATGTGGCCAATATACCTCTTTTGTGGCCAATATACCTTTTTTGTGGTCAACCTTATGAGATGTGTGAACCTTGTTTGAACCCCCTTGAGCCTTATCCTTTTCTTAGAGAAACCTGAACAAAGGTGACCCCTCTTGATCTATTCACCCATAACTCTCATGAAGTGTGGTTTGTTTGAATAACCAACTTAGGCCAGAAGCCTAAGTTGGGAGTGTGGTGAAAAGAGAAGGTAATTCAAGAAGTGTGAAAAATTCCCCTTTGAGCAATGGTTTTGAAAAAGATGAAACCCCTCCATATATAAAAAAAAAGAATAAAATAAAAAGAAAAAGAATGAAAAAGTTGTGAAATAAGTGATGAAAATTGCAAAAAGAAATAGGGTATCCAGAAGTCCATGTGAAAGTGAATAATGGGGTGAATTATGAACATGATCAAAATGTTGAAGAAAAGGAAGAAAGTGATGTTCAAACAACATTTCATGAGGGTAGCATCTATTGAGCCTAAATGACCATACCTTTTCACTCAGCCCCGTTACAAGCTTTG
The DNA here is from genome assembly GCA_036250385.1 of Solanum microdontum. NCBI lineage: Eukaryota > Viridiplantae > Streptophyta > Magnoliopsida > Solanales > Solanaceae > Solanum > Solanum microdontum. The sequence goes on from JAJONQ010050322.1 coordinate 12,055, forward strand.
AAAAGACCTTTTTGATCTTGAGTGAGCTGAAACGAATGTTGATTGGAAAATAAGTGTAAACCTACGGGTGAAGTCATGCATGTGTTCATCTTTGTGTGTGTGAGAGTCGTATGTGATTTTGAAACTATTAATTGTTAAGAAATTGTGTGTGAACATGGAATCATCTTTGTTGTGAGGCCATTTGAGTACCTTTGTTGATCTTGAACTTGCATTTGAAGCAAGTATTGTGAACTTGAGCATCTTTGATAATGGTTAGTCACAATTAGAATCTTTGAGTGCACAATCTATCATTGCATACGTAAGTTGAGTCTTGTTGTGTGCATTCATCTTGAGTCTTTTGTAGCACTGTTGGAGACATCCTTATTAAACTACTAAACTTGAGTTTTACTTGAGTACAAGCAAAAGTTGAAGTTGGGAGTGTTGATGAGTCCAATATTTGGACTCACTTGGGGCTTAATTTAGATAGATTTAGTGTCCTCGAATGCTTAATTTGTTCCATAAACTGATGATAAAACCTTGATTTTCAGGTATATGGATTGAGGAACAAAGCAAGGACACTAACATGCAAAGAGGAACAAAACAAACTGAAGAATTGAAGAAAGGTAAGCCTGGTGATCGCCAAGAGCGTTTGGCGAATCGCCGAAGGGTTATTTCCACCGCCTAAAGTTCCAGTGTGCCAGCCCTGAGGAAAGAGACCAAGTCGGCGACAAAAGGAGCAGTTGGCGCATCGGCGAGTTGTTCCACGAAGCTAAGATAGATCGCCCAAAGTTACAGACCTTGAGGATGTTGTATACCAAGGCGAAAAGGTGAGGGAAGAGATCAAAGGGCAGCTCACCGAATAGTTCGGCGAGCCCGACTTACTTCTCCAAATGGCCATTCACAACTTATTTTCGGCGACTATAAATTAGATTTTGAACATTTAGTTTAGAACACTTTTTGACATTGTTTTACATCTTTGAGCATCTATTTTTATTTTTGAACATTTAGTATAGTTTTTCATAGCTTTGAAGAATTTGAGAGGTTCAATTGGAGAATTTTGAAGTGGGTTTCGATAATTCGACAAATTAAAACATTGTAAAGACTAAATCACTTCTACCTAGTTGATGGATAATCGATTCGTAATGGTTTTTACCTTTTTATGATGTTAGGCTAAAACCCCAATCTTGGGGTGTGATCATGTGATTATGGGCGGAATTAGTTTATGGGTAATGCTAATTACTAGTTTAAATGCTATTTCAAAAGTGAGTTTAATCATTAATTGTGGTTTAATTGAAGAATTGTAATTGCAAATGCAGTTCTATATTTCTGTTCTTGGCTTGCTAGCGAGAAAGGTTTTAGAACTAAGATTATTGATTGATGGTTTGTGAGTATTGGGTTGACCTGGATTTAGTTCGAGAGAGTGAATCCTAAGCCCAATCCCTCACATTTAACTCAAGAGAGTGAATGGATTAAGGTGTGGGCAGTTCTTCATTGTCATGCTTGTTGATGTTTGAAAGAAATGACGTGATTCGGGATAGTTGTTCGAGAGAAAACTATCTCCCTTATAGTCCAGCCTACTCACTGGTATCTAGCTATGTACTAGTAGTTGCAATTACCAATATGCCTATATTTGCGTAATAATTGATCACACCCGGAGAATCCTTCTCTCTGTTGTTAGTTCATAGTTTTTGTGACTGTTGTGTAGTTGATAATTGCAAATCAAAACCCCCATTTGACATTCGTGTCACCCCTTTGATTTGATATGTCTTTTTCCAATAATGTTTATTATTATGCTTGATTAGGCTCATTTAGTTGGGTTTTATACTGATTTACGATCATTGAACACTTAGAATTGGATGAGGTGTGCTTGAAACGTTAATCATTTCCCGTTGTTATGGAAAAGCCAATGGGGAAAATTTTTGGGTCAGAAATCTTTTTGGTAGTAACTTGAAATTTCCTAGCCTAGTTCAGATTTGGATGAAATCGGAGTCAGGTGAGTCTAGAGAAATATGGTAATGAATGAGAAGTGTAATAATGAAATTTATTGCATGAGTAAATAGCTAAGACAATAAAAAAATTGTACGACTTTACGAAATCAACGTCATGAGTTGAAGGTGCGTTTTGAAATGGGGATTTGAAACTCTAATTTCGACTCTCTGTCTCCGTGTAAGCCGCCAAGGCAGGATTTATTCCGCCAGGGCTGTCCCGCTGTGGCGGGACAGTCGTGATTTAAGTCAGAAATAAACCCCAAAAATGTCATTATTCTGCAAACTTCGATCTTGAGAGCTAAGGAAAGACCCAGGGATATTTCTTGAAGGTTTTCCACCTATTCTAGAGCCAAAGGTAAGGATTTTACTTCCCGAATCCATTTTTTGATCCGTAGAACGTAATTTCTTGGGTAGTTATCATTGTGGGAAGGTTTTGATCTTAAGTTAATGGTGGAAAAAGCCTTAATTTGGGTATTGGGATCTTGGGTTGGCCTAGGGTTGATAATGTTGATTATAATCCGAGTAATTAGGCCTCGTTTATTGATCCTTGCATTAATTGTATATTGTTAGACCACGAATAAGCGGGAAGAATCCGGAAAGGGAAGATTCAAGTTCCTTAGGGGGATTCAAGCTTGGATTCGAGGTAGGTGATAGCTGTGATTTCATGTTTATGTTATATGTGTTGGTAATTGCTTCATTGTAAAGCATGAATGTATACGAATGTAGCATTGTTGATCAAACCTAACAAAATAAGTATGAATGAACAAATGTATGCCATGATTCAACACTTGATTGTATGATAATGAGAATGTACATACGAGTGTGATTGTGATTGTGATTGTGGCATGTTGAATGGATTAGGTGTTACTTTCCAACACACTAACTTTGATCGAGTGCCACGTTTCGGCCTATAATGGGATCGGTTGTCAGGTCCAGAACACTAACTTGGATCGGGTGTCACGTCCGACACACTAAATTAGATCGAATACGACGTACCGATACACTAACAGTTTGGGTATGCGTTCCATGAAAGGACCATTGAATGGGGGACCGTTGAATTATGTTGTGTATCTACTTGTGAGATTACGTTCATATCTAATGATGATTGATATTGGATGACTGTATGTTGCTCTAAAATGATAATCACTGTGTATATATATTTTGTGCATGTCATGTTTACTTTGTTGTGACTGCTTATATATGTTGTGTTTACTGGAATAGCTGCGTGATCCTACAAGTACACTGTGGTTGTGTACTGATACTGCACTTTCTCTTTATTTGTTGAGTACAGGGCATCTTCAGGATGCAGACCTCAGTTATGAGATCACTGATCAAGACCGGATGCAAGGGTGATCCAGTTCTTTCAGGCTCTCATTGATCCTTCGCATTTTGTTTAGTCCACTCTTTTCAGAATTAGACATTGTTTTAGTAATTTTTTTAGTTTTCGGTGTTGTACCCATTTTCTTAGACTTGTTGGTTAATCAAAGTTTTGGTACAATGACTTTCAGGCTCTAGGGGTTAAAGCTTCCTTATTAATTTGGTTAGTTATTTGTTTAAACGTTTGGAGTTTATAGGAACTCCGTATTTCTTTTGCTCATTTAAACCTGCTTTTGTATGTGTAAATGCCTATCTTTTCGTTAAGTTGCTTAGTCGGGTTGTAGTAATGGTTCTCCCATCAGAGGGGAAGTGTAGGTGCCAATCACGACGGTCTGGGTCATGACAAAGTTGGTATCAGAGCCCTAGGTTCGTTGATCTCATTATACCAAAACGAGTTTAATAAAGTCATGTGGAACGGTACGAAGACGTCCATACTTTTCTTCGAGACGCTATAGGACTTTAGCAAAAACTCACGTCTTTATACTCCTTCGTGCTATTACTTGAATCCAATTGGTATTTGGGTGATACAAATTGGTATCTTTCCTCCTTCACTCAATGGACCGAACTAGAGCCAAAAAAGTGGTAACACCATCACTAGCAAGAGAGGATGTGTATAGACTACCGACAATTGAATAGGGTCACCATTCGGAACAAGTGTCCACTGCCTCAAATAGATGATCTGTTGACCAATTGCAGGGTGCATCAATTTTCTTTAAGATTGATCTAAGCTCTGCTATCATCAATTAAAGATTAGGCCTAAGGATATACCACAAACGACAGTTAGGACCCGCTATGGGCACCATGAGTTTCTAGTTATGTCATTTGGGTTGACAAATGCACCTACAACTTTCATGAATTTGATAAATGGTGTGTTCAAACCATTTCATGATTCGTTTGTTATAGTAATTATTGATGAAATTTTGGTTTATTCGAAAAGTGAGGAAGAGCGTGTCGACCATCTTCGTATTATTCTGTGTGTTCTGGGGAAACAAAAGTTGTATGCGAAATTTTCTATGTGTGAATTTGGGCTGACTTCGGTTGCCTTTTTGGGGCATGTAGTTTCAACGAAAGGGATAATGGTAGATCCCCAATAGATTGAAGTAGTCAGGAATTGGGTCTGACCTAGGTTTGTGACTGAAATTAAGAGTTTTGTGGGGCTCGCAAGCTACTATCGTCGCTTGTGAAGGGATTAAGGTCAGATCTGTAGATTTAAGTTTATAGGTGACAAAATTCAAAAAGTTTTGGTAAGTGACGGCTAGATAATGAACACCATTACTTTGGCTAATGCATTTAGTATTGTTGTAATAACATGTATGTGTTGTTTAGCGAATGATAAAATTAAGTTATACCAATTGAGGTTAGAAGCTATACTATGATTTCTTGGATTGATTGTATATCAAAAAGGGTCAGGATACGACTGCTCGAATAATAGCGATGCTTACTTAGTTAAGTTATTAAATGTGTTAAAATTGTGTAGAACCTGGGAATATGAGGAGGAAATCAGCGAGGCCATGGAGGCTAGGGAAATGGTAATGCAGGTAGAAGAGCAGTGCTGCCAGGCAAGGAGGTTACCCGTCAAGATGATAGTGCTCATTTTTATGCTTTTTCGGGCAAGACCGAGGCTGAAGGTCTGATGCAGTGATCACAAGTACTATTATCATTTGTGCCGGATGGCTAATGTGTTATTTGATCTGGGTTCTACTTATTCTTATGTGTCCATGAGATTTGCCTCAGAATTTGATATGATTTGTGATATACTTGATACCCCTATCCTTGTTTCTACACCAGTTAAAGAGTCGGTCATAGTCATCGATGTATATCGTGTTGTCCTATTGTGTTTATGAATTTTTAGACTTGGGTTGATTTGGTTATGATGGATATGACTGACTTAATATAATCTTAGGCATGACTTGGTTGTCCCCCTATAATGATGTGCTTAATGGTAATGCTAAGTCGGTAACTCTAGAGATCCTGGGTAGGGAAAGGTTAGAGTGGTAAAGGGTGTACAAGCTTAAGGCAGCTAAGATCATATCTTTCATGCGTGCTAGGAAACCGGTGGGGCAGGGTTGTTTGGCTTATTTGTCTCATATTCGGGATGTTGAGGTTGAGTCTCCCTCTATTGAGTGTATTCATGTGGTGTCAGAATTTAGAGAAGTGCTTCCTACTGATTTGCCATGTATGCCTCCGGATAGAGATATAGATTTCTGCATTGACTTGGAACAGGATACTCGCCCCATTTCCATCCCTTCTTACCGCACTGCTCCGGTAGAATTGAGAGAGCTTAAGGCTCAAATCCAGGAGCTTCTTGAAAAGGTTTCATCTATCCTAGTGCTTCCCCATGGGGTGCTCATGTCTTGTTTGTTAAGATAAAGGATGGTAGTACGAGGACTGGTGATTTTATCTTAAGCCATAAAGGATTGGATTGATACCGGAATGACAAGCTTATGGATAAAGAAAGTCCCAATGAGTATACTTGGGTGAAGGTAACTGAAGTATTTTAGTAAGAAAGTGCGTGTAGAATTTGGGTTAGTTCTTTTTGAATTAGATGGGTATACCTGAGTCTGAGGTGTCATGTCGATGAAAACGTCGACTTTGTAGTTAGACAGGGCCAACCGAGCGTAATGGTAGTAAGAATGCATGATGGATTGTTGTGGAATGCAACTATGTATTAAGATCATTGGTTAAGTGAATTTTGTATAGTAATTACGACTTGCGAGTATCTAAGGTTGTGGTTTTCTAATATTTGGTGAGTAACGTGGTTGTATGGGAAGTTTTAAGAGATGGTGGGACATCACTCGAATAGAATTTTAAAGAGCTAGAGTATATGGGATGTAGTACAGCCTTTAGAGAGAGGTGAGAGCAAGAATATTTTATTTGATTGAAAAGGCTAAAGAGGTATCTTCAAAGGGGTAGATAATTCGGTTCAGAGACGCGTGATTTCATTCATTTTGTTGTGGCTTTGGTAATAGTGTCACAAGTCCATCAGATTGGTTAAAAACTACTGAAAAAGACTTGAGAAATAAGTGTATAGACATTAGCTCGAGTGTGATGATAGGTGCTTGGTTTTGATTTTTGAGTTTAGTAAGGAGTATGATTGAAATTTTAGCGAAAGATATTGTAAGATCGATGGAGAAGCGATCAATGATAATTGAAGATCCATGAATTCATAAAAATCTTCAAGGTACAAGCTAATGTTGATAGATGAGGGGATTGTGTTATACGGTTGAATTTACAATTCATATTTTTTTTCATGGTAAGTCTACATTTGTGGTGATATATTTTGTCAAGGTACGAATTTGTAAGATGAGAAATGATCAATTGTATCAGGTATTGAGCATGTGAAACGACTTACACTTGGTTTGAGTCGTAAAGTTTATTACTTTTGATTGTTAAAGTACCTAAGAAAGGTTTTCATTTAAAAGTGTTGGGTTAGAGTAAGGTAAATGGTCGGAGTGTTCATGATGGTTGTTAGTATTGATAGTGTGGACTTCAGTGGAATGATGTGAAGGGTATGTAGAGTCTACTCAATAGAAATGACTGGTATCAACTCTTCAGAGGAAAACCTTTAGTGTTATTCTGTAAAATTCTTATGTGATCATTTATTTCATTTGGTACATGGTTGTGAGTATGAGTTGCTAACTATGGTCATGTGTGTTTTAGGTATATCGATCCTGCGATGTTCTCTTGGTTGAGTGAGATGATTGGGATGACTTGGTTATTTCATATGACATATTTAGGGTTGTCGTCGAATTGTTAAAGTATTTCAGGGGCTATACATGTACCACCTTGCTTATGAGAATTCATAGAAGAGTTACGATGTGTATTTGTGGTTGTTCGGCAATCTTAATATTCCTCTAGTCGTCAAGCTCATGTATCGATTATGTGTGGTTGAATGTGGAGATCATTGGGTCCAATTCTATTGTTCTTAAGAGGTAATATACAATTACTAAATCTAGCATTTTGATAGTGTTGTTGGAGGGTTTGTATGCTTGGACATATCCCTCGATAAGTATCAGATGTCTAAAGATCAAATTTTTATAACTTAAGCTCATGCAAATTTATGTTGTGAGAAGGAGATGTTGATAAGAACTACGATTTTTTGAGTATTATGAGTGTGTGTTGGTTGGTTCAGGTCCACCTCTAATAAAAGCGAATATTGATTTAGAATTTTCTCATGGTTATATGATAAAGGATTTGTCCTGATGTTTGTGTCAAAGTCCGTGATAACATGTTGCGGGCATGTGTACGATCAACTTTGGTGGTTATTGGGAATAACTTTGTTGTTAGATAAGTATACATACAACAATAATTATCACTCAAGTATGGTGATGACTTCATTGAGACATTGCATGAGAGGATGTGTAGATATTCAATTGGTTGGTTTGGGGACGGAGATTATATCATAAAGTGAGACTCGGTTTTGTTAAACAAGACCTTCTGTATAAGGAAGAATCGGTTGAAATTCTTAGTCACGATGTCCAAAAGCTAAGGACATGTGAAACAAGTATCCCTAGTTCTTCAACGATTCAGGTACTATTCTACCCTTACTTTAGCCAATCTTTCCTAGTTGAACACTCGAGGACGTGTGATGGGTAAATTGCTATCTATTGTAACAACTTGTTCCCGTTGTTATGGAAAAGCCAACGGGGGAAATTTTGGGTCAGAAAACTTTTTGGTAGTAACTTGAAATTTCCTAGCCTAGTCCAGATTTGGACAAAATCAGAGTTAGGAGAGTCTAGGGAAATCTGGTAATGAATGAGAAGTGTCATAATGCAATTGATTGCATGAGTAGATAGCTTAAGAAATTAAGGAACCCATACGACTTTATGGTATCCTATTCGGGCGAGTAGAACTCTTGAAACTGGTCTTAGCGTGAACGGGTAACTTTTGAACGTCATGGGTTGATGGTTTGTTGTGAAATGGGAATTTGAAACTCTAGTTCTAAGTCTCTGTCTCCGTGTAAGCCGCCACGGCGGGATTTATTCCATCACGGCAGGGCCGCTGTGGCGGGTTGGGTCCCGCTGTTGCGGGTTGGGTTCCACTGTGGCGGGACAGTCGCGACTTAAATCGGAAATAAATCCTAAAAATGTCATTATTCTGCAAACTTCGATCTTTAGGGCTAAGGAACGACCCAGGGGTATTTCTTGAAGGTTTTCCACCTATTCTAGCACCAAAGGTAAGGTTTTTACTCCCCGAATCCATTTTTCGATCCGTAGAACATAATTTCTTGGGTATTTATAATTGGGGGGAGCTTTTGATCTGAAATTAATGGTGGGAAAAGCCCTAATTTGTGTATTGGGATCTTGGGTTGGCCTAGGGTTGATATTATTGATTATAATCCGGGTAATTTGGCCTCGTTTATTGATCCTTGTGTTAATTATACGTTTTTCACCACGAACAAGCGGGAAGAATTCGGAAAGAGAAAATTCAAGTGCCTAAGGGGATTCAAGCTTAGATTCGAGGTAGATGATGGTTCTGATTTCATGTTTAAGTGATAGGTGTTGGTAATTGCTTCATTTTAAAGCATGAATGTATAGGAATGTAGCATTGTCGATCAAACCTAATGAAATAAGTATGAATGAACAATTGTATGCCATGATTCAACACTTGATTGTATGATTATGAGAATGTACATATGAGTGTGATTGTGATTGTGGCTTGTTGAATGGATCGGGTGTTATATTCCAACACACTAACTTTGATCGGGTGCTACGTTCCAGCGCATCTATGGGATCGGGTGTCCCATTCGGACACTAACTTAGATTGGGTGTCACGTCCGGCACACTAACTTGGATCAGGTACCATGTACCGGTACACTAACATTTTGGGTATGGGTTCCATGAGAGGACCATTGAATTGGGTTCCGTGAGAGGACCATAGAATTGGTTTCCGTGAGAGGACCATTAAATTGTATTGTGTAGCTACTTGTGATGATTACATTCATATCTACTAATGATTGATATTGGAAGACTATATGTTGCTCTAAATGATAATAACTATGTATATATTTTATGTGCATGTCATGTTTACTTTGTTGTAACTGCTTATACATGTTGCGTTTACTGGAATAGCCGCGTAATCCTACCAGTACGATGTGGTTATGTACTGATACTGCACTTGCTCTTTCTTTGTTGAGTACATGGCATCTTCAAGCGGTTACTGACAGATCTCATTTAGGAGATCACTGATCGGGACCGGATTCAAGGGTGACCTAGTTCTTTCAGGCTGCCATGGATCCTTCGCATTTTGTTAAGGCCACTCTTTTCGGACTTAGACATTGTTTTAGTAGTTGTTTAGTTTTTGGGGTTGTACCTCTTTTCTTAGACTTGTTGGTTAATTAGAGTTTTGGTACAATGACTTTCAGGTTCTAGGGGTTAAGACTTCCGCATTAGTTTGGTTAGTTATTTGTTTATACCTTAGAAGTTTATAGGAATTCCGTATTTCTTTTGGTCATTTGAACCTGCTTCTGTATCTTTAAATGCCTATCTTTCGTTGAGTTGCTTAGTCGGGTTGTAGTAATGGTTCTCCCACCGAAGGGTTACTGTGGGTGCTAATCACGATGGTCTGGGTCATGACACACAGCCCTAGAACTAGGGAAATTAGCTACTCATATCAAGAATCTAGATTATGCAATGTTCAAATAACATAAAGAGATCAAAAATAGAAGAGATTAGGAATGAACCCTAAGAACAGATGAAAAAGCTCGCAAAGTTGTCATTCTTTATAACCATTTCTGGCTGCTTATTCACTTACAATTTTACTTAATCCACCACAGTCTAAGCTACAGTGCTTAGGCGAGCAGGGTGCAAATAACTTAGGGATTCAATAAACTTGGAAAGGTTGAAAATCCGACTATCAATAAAAGGATACAGGCTCAACAAGGCTACAAGTGATAGTATCTGAAAAGGCTAAACTTTTTGAACATATTCAAGGAGGCCTATTATAATTTCCTACACTAAGCAACCCTTCAATTTTGCTTCAATAACACGCCACACAAGTTCTAGACTCAGATACACTACACGGAGAATACAATGTCTCACCGCTAATGGCACAAATTCTAATCAAGTTGGATCAATCATAAACAACACAATCAGTTCATGCAAAAGTTTTATTTAAGCTTAAGTTGCAGTCATTAAAATCAAGTACAAGAATTCAAATGCATTCATATATATATTGCTCACATGCTTTCATACAATTTCCTTTCAGAATTTCAAACTTCAGCACACATACCATACCTACGACTCAGTGATGAAAATTGCCCTTAATACGTTTTTCATCCATCTATCATAGGGCAATGCGACTAAACTATGACGACTGACTCGATCCTAGAATGACAAAATCGTTTTATTAGGTCATTCCGTCATCTTTTAACTCAGGGCAATTTTAGTCTTTCCCCTATGTGCTTGATACCTAAGCTATGTTGTTTTAATATCTATTATAAGCCTATATAAGTTTTTTAAGTCCTAAAACTACCCATTCTAAATCATTCACTTAAATCACAAATTTTCCTTCAAGCTCATCCCCAAAGTTCTCTCTCTAAAGCTAAGGAAGAAGAAGAAGGTTTCACCTTAAGATCTTCAAGTCACCATAGCTATAGTGTCTTTATTACTAAGGTATGTTAGTATTCACCTATGGATTCCTTTCCTCCGTAGGGTTCCTAAGATCTTCCAATTTTACAAGTTAGATTCTCAATTCAAAAGTTAGGGTTTTATTCAACATGGGTTCTCTTCAATTGTGATCTTATTGATAAATTTTTATCTTCTAATGAATGAATTAAAGTAATTACATGATTTTGAATTGAATTCACATGAACTTATGTATGATCCATTATTTTTTATTATGAGCCAATGATGAAGCTTATGAATTTATTAAGATATGCATGCTTTTTTTTTAATGAAAATTGATGTGAATGTTTTGAGGATGCTTTGAGAAGAAAGTATTAATTTTAATGTGAAAGGTTTTCTCACATGCCAATATGATCATGATTGTGAAAGGTATTTCTCACATATAGATTCACATTGGTGAAATGTTTTCTCATCTATGTTGAATTGTGTTTAAGGAGTTATTCTATGATTTGATTTTAAATATGTGGATTGGTATAAATTATTTCCTTTCCTATGTTATAATGATATTTGATTTTTATCTATTTCATTAGGATTTTGACTTAGCACTGAGAGGGATTTAAGGTGGAGGCTCAAATAGGGTAGTCTCTAGTAGGAACCTCTAGTTCCTAACTACGTGCCCCCGTAGGATTGTCTTAAATGACCTAGCTAGTGGATCCACTTTAGCAAAAGATGACTTGTATGGATGGTACCTTGGAAAGTAAAATCCCTTTCTTTCTGTATGAGGGATAATCAAATTCGATGATATAGCACTCATGGTCTTATTGTCGGTTAAAACTAATATCCCATAAAACCAACATGCTTTCTTCAAAGCTTTCTTATGTCTCTTATTTTCAAATGTGTTGACCATATCGTATGATTTATATGTTGTTGCTTCTATTAGTTTTCAAGTGTACAAATATTGGTCATGCATTAAACTATCCATGTTATCATATTTATTTTTATGCATTGTTATCATATTTAGTACATTCCATATAGTAATGCGTACGTGTACCTACATTATTTCACTAATGTGGGGTTTGATGCTCCTACCTCTCACACTCGTGGCTAGTTGATCTTTTGGCACTTGAAGATTGGTGATTCCTTATAATCCGAGGATTGAGACACTTTATTACTTTTTTTATTTCAGTTTTCACACTTTGTACGTGTTGTATAGTTACGTCTCAAGTACTTTCTTATGATGTAATAGATGGCTTGTTGAGACTATGTTAGACATTATCTTTGTCAAACTATTTTATGATATAAGACTATGCTAAGTGGCTTGTGTAGAGTCTTTCACGATTCTATATGCCATATTATATCTAGGGTATACTTTGGATCGTGACACTTGAGGTGTCATTCCAGGCGGCTAGATGTTTGTTCCAGGCTTATGGGTTTCCTAACTTGGCGTTTGCACTATATCATTATGTGAGTTGGCTTTTGGGTGTATTAAGTGTATTATGATTTGTGTGTAACTTGTGACTAAATCCTTGATATTATTTTGTTTTTCCTCAATCTTACGTTTGTTTTTTTAGATTTTTCCCTCGTCTTTTAGTTTCTTCGTGCTATTTACTTATATTTGATCTTTCCTAGCTCAATCGGCCTATGATGTCTGCTAGGTACCTTGTGTTTTGGTACTTATACTGCACTTCTGTATCTTTTTCTGATGCAACTCCTAGTTTGAGCCATTCTTAGTGCGCGTTGGATCTTCCTTGGATGTCACAGACCCGGATCATGGTAAGCTCATGGCATCTAGATACTTGTTGTTTTTCCTCTTTTGCATTGACTTATATATTGTCTTTTAGATTAGTCAGCTCTTTTGTATTTATGACTTTCTGTACTTAGTAGCTCCTGTATAGGAGATACCAAGTTTGGGAATTGGTTCTTGTGTTAGTTTTGTCTTCTTGGTTTCTTTTGGGCCTCTTTTGTATATTTTGTATCGCAATACTGATTTATGATATGGTCCACTCATTCATTTTTCTTCTCTTTCGACTGTTCATTCTGTTATTATTGGATTGTTGTCTTCCGCAAGTTTTATTTGGGTTTAGGCTTGTCCACTGGGAGGGTTATAATGGATATCATCATGGCTCGATTTTCAGGTCGTGACAGAAACAAACAGAGTTTAAACACTGGTACAACCATCAACGCACAATAAGAAATAAGAAACAACGAAGTGTTCCTAAGAATGCCCTATAGCCTCTTAAAGATTGGATACGGATATCATCGTACCGATCTACAAGACTCTACTAGGAACTTGCTCCTGTCATGAGCTGGTGAACCTAAAGCTCTGATACTACGTTGTCACAACCCAAAAAATGATCAATGATGGCATACACTACAACCCAGCGAGTGGACCATCCTAAATCCAAAATAAAACTTGTGGAAGACAATAATTTAATAATAACGATAATAATAAGCGGGAAGAGAAATAGAATAACAGGAATCGACTATATCGTAAATTTATAATGTGAAACAAAAATCCCAAAGTAGACCGAGAAGATAAACTAACATAAGAGACCAATCTCGGGACCTGGTGTCACCTATACAAGAGCTACTAAGTATAGAAAAGTCATAAATACAAAAGAGCTAACTGATCCAAAAGACAAAATATACACCAGTGCAAAAGAGGGAACGTAGCAATTCTTTGAATACCAGGAGCTCACCACGATCTAAGTCTACGACAGCCAAGGAAGATCAACCCTCACCAAGGGTGGCTCGTACTAGGAGCTGCATCAGAAAAAAAAGCAGAAGTGCAGCATAAATACCAAATACCGGGTACCCAGTAGACATCATAGATTGACCGAGCTCAAAAAGGTCAATATATATATATATATATATATATATATATATATATATATAATAAAAT
>JAJONQ010050323.1:0-15997 GCA_036250385.1 Solanum microdontum
AAGATATACATATTTTTGTCTTTTATTAATAATATTAATGAATTTATTATTTCAAAGAATAATAAAATAAAATTAATTAAACATATATACACTCCTTGATTTCCACCTTATATTAAGAGATATGATTAATTTAAATTTCTAGAATTAATTGTCCATGTATTATGAAAATCCTCAATTACTCCTCTAATTAAGGAAATCAATTATAATCAATTAATTTAAACATATAAGATATGTATCTCGGTTTTAAAATTCAACAGATACATGTATCTCACGGATTCAAACCCATGTATCCTAAGCATGAAACATGGTAGAGGAAGTAATATTTGAAACTATCAAAAATCTTAGTAACTAAGACATAAACTAGTGAAATTTATGTAATTTGCCCTTTCTTAAATACGTTTAAAAAGTACACTACAATATATGTTGCACATTTAAGAATCAGCTGCATTAGAAATATTTATATTAAGATAGTTTTCACCGTTTGAAAATAATATTATTATATTTTTCAAAATATAAATGATAATATGACAGTTGCACAATATAGTAATCAAAGAATATATATTAATTCTTTAACGCTTACACAAAGTGTAACCAAGTTCCGAATAATGATATTACAAATTGAATTGTAATATTTTAACACGATTGAACTATTCCACTTACCAACTACACAAGTATGAGTCATAAATTAGGAACCAACGCTTTTCAAATACTTTATAATAGGGAAAAATAATTCAACGAATTTAGAAAATAGATACATTGTAATTGACTCTTGCACGTAACGCTTTACAAGTTGCATTTTTCTAATCCGACCATTAATTTACAAGTCAAACATTCCCCCCTCAAAGTCTACCATGACTGCCTAAAAAAAGGGAATCCCTCCATTCCAATACCGCCACGTCACCATCATAAATTGCCACGTGTCATAGGACATTGAATATTGAATTTTCTCAGTCAAGTCACTGTTGCTCCTGTTTTCACACAATCGGCGTGACTCAAGATTGCCTAGGGATGTGTGCCGGAGTTTGTCCTCACGGAGTTGTGATGCGTTCGCCGCCGACTTGAATTTTTCCACCACCTTTACTACCGCCGCTTTCTAAATCCAACTCGGCGGTGCAACTCCCACTAGGGGAATGGCTAGTTCCGGTGGGTGTTTTTCTGTTCATACTCAGTATTCTTCTCAAAGACATTAAACGAGTTGCTGGTGATCTCGATTGAATCGCCGGTGAACTCACTCTGACTCCCATTTCCAAATCGGCTTCGAAATCGTTCCTTCTTGGCACCTCTATTCTAACTCCGGTCAGATCCAATCCTTTTCGCCGGCAACCTAACGGCGTCATATTAGAATGACTACTATTTACCTCACAAGAGTTGCATAAACCGGAACTCGAACCCGGTTCAGTCGGTTCATTCACTGTTACTGCTACCTCAACCCGGTTATTATTCGGTTCGATAAGTACTGCCTCCACCGGAGACCGACAAAGAGGGCAAGTAGAATGAGAATGAAACCACATATCGATACATTCCGAATGAAATGAGTGATTACACTTGGGTAAAACCCGACCCTTTTCATTCTCCTCGAATTCCGATAAACAAACAGCACATTCCAGCGGTTCCGGGTGAGTCTTGTCGGAATAAACAAAAACCGGCAAGGAATTAAGAACTACCGGTTCCAAACCCCGGTTAGCATCAGACAACCCGGAACCAGGATTATCAACGTAGAAAACTATATGGGTCCGTCGATGGTGGACCCTACGGCGGCGAAGGAGTTCACGGCGGCGCTGAGATAGAAGGTACCAACGAGCATATAGATGAAGACCCACCATGAAAACAACAATAGCGAATAAGATAACAATAGCACTTAACATAATTTTGCCACTTAATGCATAGCCTCCTTCTCCTGTGGAATCAATCAATGGATCATGAATCATGCTTGGGGTATCGTTATCCATGGTAAATAATGCAAAAGAGATCGACTATCTGTAATTGTAAATATAGAGAAATTATTGGCGAAGATAGATATATATCTATATATATGGATGGGAAGTGGGCAAGTTGAAGGAAGAAGAGAAGAGGAAAGTTCTTGATGGTTTCGGTGGAAAAGGGTGAAGTTTAGGTGTGATGGTTTTAGTAAGAGAGAGAGTGGTAATGTGATGGAAGACGCCAAAGTTGACGCGGGATCAGCAAATGACATAAACACCCTTCCCCGCCTTAAACTGCGTAATGCCTCTTTTTCCTTTTTGTCTTTTGTGTTTGGTGTTTTTATTAAAACTCGATTATTTTGAATACACACATCTCATTAAATATTTTTTCATATATAGAATTAGAACCTAAAATATTTATTTAAAAGAAAAACAATCTCATTCATTGCATCACCTTTTTTTATAATGAAATAGTGGAATGTTTGTACATGAAGAAGGTTTGTTAGGTTGGTTGAATTGATTGAGGAGCAAGTAGTCAAGTTTTCCGTGTAAAGTTGCGTTACATAATTCAAACACCATTAATAACGTGTTCCCATAAATGTATTCTTTTTCATTTATCGCAACAATAACAACGTATATAAACTATACTCTCTAAATTACTTTCTTTATTACTCCCTCTGTCCCATTTTATATGGCACATTTTTACTTTGCACTTACATTAAAAAATGATGTAACTTTACCGTTCTACTCTTATTTAATTTTTGTGGATCAAGTTTTCAATCAATGAATATGAATTAATTTATTTTGATAAATTAATTTAACCAATAAGCGTGAATCATTTACTTATTTTTTCTACGTTGGTCAAATGTATATTTTCAAGGCTAATAACTCACAAAGGTAAAAAAGGAAGAATATGATAATTTACGCACTGATTTTATGAAATGACAAGTATTATAGACCAGCTAGAAGGGAGTATTTCTATTCGTTCACTATTTTAATAACAAATTTGTAATTTTACTTGCTACTTTTAATATATTAAAATAATAATTATTTTTAATATTTTATATTGCATTAATTATACAAATATAGAATTTCAACCACCAATTTCTACTAACTTAACAAGATCAGCATTTCAAATTACAACTTATTAGTCTAAGGGATTCATTAAAGTACCTTGACTAAAAGTTCACTCAAACTGTTCTAATTACTTTTAGAAATTAAATTCGTTTTTTGTTACAAAATTCATCCACACAACTACTCCTTTCAATCTAGAAATTTATTACAACTCAATAATAACCTTGGAACAACTCAACAAATTAAAGACTAATAACACTAACTTTCAATTAGAGGTGGACCCATATATTCAATGTGTTGGTGCACGTACACCCGTTAACTTCGAAAATCATGTGTATATATGTGTATCTATCTTGTGAAATAACAACAATTAGGATATAATTAACAATGCAATCATGATGAGTATAGTTGTATAGGAGTGATCTTGTGTTGTTGGTACAAGCTAGAGAAACCATCCACAAGACTAGAGTTTGAATCCAGCTAGAGCCTTATTTCTTTATTTTTCTTTTAAGTTTATTGGTGCACCCGAAGTCTTTAGCAAAAACTAATAACTCTAGTCTTTAACTTACCAAACTAATACTCCTCTGTTTCTATTTACTTGTCAAATATTTTCAAATTTGATTTCGCCTTTTACTTGTCATTTTTGACAAATCAAGAAAGAATAATTTTCGTTTTCCTATTATATCCTCAATTTATTAATATTGAGTTAATGTCTTTGGGAAATGTAGTGAGTAAATATGTTTGTAACTCTATCAATTTATAGAGGTAAAATAATAAACTCACTATATCAATCGTTGTTCTCATAGGTATGTCAAATTAAAATTGGACAAGTAAATAGAAATGGAGGGAGTATTCAACAGTACAAACTCAAATAAAATTCGTGAATCAAGTTCCAATGTTATTGCGACAAACTCTTATGATTTCGCTCCAATAGATAATGACTATTACTCTCAAGATGATAAATTTTATGAATATGCAATAGGTGCGACTTTTAATGATATTTATGTCATATATATATGCTGAAGATTTGTCATACCATAGTATATCACAAATTAGGATGTTTACTTCAAATAGAACTTGGCTTCCCACAAGAAAATATCTAATTTCCTTCCCTGAAAGAAATTTCATCCAATAAGAGAACTTTGACTCCTCTTTCAACTTTATTTATGCTTTTTATTTCTTTCCTCTTTATTTTTTCTTCTTTCATATTTTATTTCAGCTATTAATTTCTTTCCTTTTTTACTTCTTTAATTCTCCCATTTATTTTTGTCTTTGTTGCAATCTCTCATATTTATATAGGTTGTCCGCATTAGGTCTCGAGACTTAGTTTCTAGTTCACCTGATAAATTATGTTTAAGACAACAAATAGTAAATCAAGTTCACTTTGTTATCAACAATACTACATGCATGTTGTTCTATTTCCCAACAACTTGGTTTTTTGTTGATTTGATATATTTCTATTGAAAATTTTGATTAGAGATATATCTTCTTAAATTGATTTTATTGATAATGTTTTAGAACTTTAAATTTAATAATTATTATTTTATATAGTTATTTAATATTAGTATAGTTAATAAGTAATAAAATGTTCTTAATTTGTTAAAATAGACAGGTACTTAACTGCCTTATAAGTTTTTTTTAAATTTTATTTTATGTGTCATCGTTCGAATTTTGATATAGTCTAATAATTCAATTTTAGTTGTGAATTTAAGTATGAAACATTTAAGTTTCTAAAACTAATATTACATAGTTAAAAACTATGTAAAGTGTACTATAAATCATAATAATTAATTAACAGTCTATATTTAAAAAAATATATGAAAAAATTACAAGAAAAAAGACGACTTATTTGAATCTTAAATCTCTACTTGTTTCTACCACATAAAGAGCAAAAATATTGTAATATGACATTCAAAGTTTTCAAATTCTAATTTGTGTACACTATCTTGAGATTCCATAAATATCTACATTATTTATTCCAAATAAAAAAAAAAAGTATTCATATAATATGATTGTTACGCCTATTATTGGGTTTTATTTTGCACTTGATCAAGAAAATCTTAATAGCGTGTGGATCATTGAAGCTTCCCATGTGAATGCATTCATGCATGTCATCTTTTGATGACATACTTATCATTCCTAACAGACTTGCCTAATGTATTTAGTTGAGATTTTAATGCGAGTTTTAACCATTGAATGAAAAACAATTACACACAAAAAAAAAACTTATATAAGGCGTATTTTACTTAGAGAAATCTCAAAAATTAATGTTCTGCGATTTCCAATATAGTGTAGTGAAACTCTTCTTTAATTTTACAAGTATATTATTTTCTTTGTTTTAAAATAAAGAGTGTTTTAACTTCAGATATTTATGATCGTAGAAAACTTTGGACACTTGTTTAATAAGAAACTTTTGATTCACGAAGTGAGCCATGGCCATACATTTCATCTACAGGGTCGTACATGATACATCCCGGTGTAGACAACTTCAAAAACTTTGATATATAGCAAATACATAACTAAAAATACTACAAGTCATCAAGAAATCTAGAATATAGGAAATTAAGGGTGTTAAATGGGCGAATTGAGTAAAATTAGAGATATTAAAATGGGTTAAAATAAAAATTGTGTTGGGTCATGACCAACCTAAGTTTATTTTGGTATCAAATGGACTAAAAATCAGGTTGGGTCATTACCCGTCAAATTTGACTCGCTTAATCTCAATAATTTTAACATATTGTTATTTAATTTTTATAACATTTCAACTCAAGATTTTTTAAAAAAGAAGTTATAAATTGATAGATAAATCCTAAAAGATATAAAATAGATGGTAATTCATACTTTTTGCAATATAGGAACATACATGACATCAATGATGCAAATAAAGAGTCTTAAAACAGGTTGAAATAGGAGATTAAATTGAGCACAATTGAGGATTATCTTAAAATGGTTCAGACTTGAATGAGCTGAGATTGAATACAATTCAAATTATCTTGAGTACAACCCTTAAAATTCTGAGTGAATTAGACAAGTTACCTATATATGGGCTCATTTTTAACACTCCTACAAGAAATTAATTATCTAAAGTTCTAAATACTACAAATGACTATATACGTATTATTGAACCACCAGATGGCTGAAATATAAAAAGCAAATAACAGATTGGTAAACTAAAAGATAATATATTATTTGTTACTAAAAACGAGGGGTAATATACTCATATAGAATAGTAACTAATTTAATTGTCTAAGCATGTGAAGGAGTTAAATAAGTGTGTAGGAGTTCCTTGATGAATTAGTTAGAATTGATTTGTATTGCACTGTTAGTGATGCAAATAGTATAGTTAGTTATAATGTTAGTTGCAATTAGTCAGAGTTAGTTAACTAGCTAAGTTGTTGTAGCATTATATAAATACATGTACTAAATATTGCCAATCAATCAATGAAGGATAAAATTATCTCTGTAAATTAATTACTCTTGTTCTCTCTAGAATTCTGGAGTATGCCCAGAATCCACAAAGTTAACATGGTGTCAGAGACAATCGAGCTTACGTTGAGGGATTTCCTTCTCATTCCGTGAAGAATTTGAGTCTTCATCAACTCAGAGCAATTTTTCAGTTTTCTGGTTCCTTTTCATTTTTTTAAGGTTTCAATGGACATTCCTCGGGTTGCTGCAGGGATTCAACTTGGCACTGCCATAACTGTATCTACCATTGATCATCGTCATCCTTTGTACATCTATCCGTCTGATTCACCTGGATCACTTAATGTGGACATCATGCTCACAGGATCTGACAATTACACCTTGTGGAGCAAGGCTATGATGAAAGTAGAAAAAAAAGAGGTAATATAGGTACCTAAATATTAATCTAAATTGATCTAAATCTCAATGGGAATGAACAAGCAACTAGCACTGCTTGGGAAGAAAAAAGTTGGATTTGTTGATGGCACAGTAATGCGAGCACAATTCTTAGGGGACTTGACACAATTGTGGGATCAATGCGATGTCATTGTAGTTTTGTGGATTCTATGCAATGTAAGTAAGGATTTACATAATGGTGTTCTTTTTTATTCAGATGCACATTTGATTTGGGAGAATTTGAAGGAGAAGTTTAACAAGGTTAATAGTTTGCGAGCAGCTGCTTAAAATGCTGGATCAAACTACTATTAGTGACATACATTAGACTCTAACATGGCAAATAGTTTTTTTATGCCTCAATTTGATTTAATACATTGGATTGTGGATACTGATACTTCCCACCATATGATAGGTGATCCTCATCTGCTACATCATGAAGGCCTGATAGACGAATGCAAGGCATGTCCAACTGCCCACTGGTACATCTTCCAAGTGTCACACATTGAAGATTACCACATTGGAGGAGGTGATATTCTTAGAAATGTATCAACAATATTCAAGTTCAATCTTATGTTAGTTTCACAGGTGACGAAAGACGTGAATTGTTGTGTCACTTTTTTTCCACAATGTTGTGTTTCATGACCTCTAATCTGGGAGGGTGAGGGTGATTGGTAAGGAGGAGAATGGCCTTTACACACTGTGCTCACAACTGGGAGATGAGGATAGAGTCTCACAAAGATGTTTAGCTATCACACAAAAAAACTGATGGTGGTGTCTGGCTTAAAAGTTTTTTCATTTTCCCATAAATGTACTTAGGAAGATTCCTGTTTTTCATAGTCTTGGTAATAAGTTTGCAATGCACAATTGTGAAGTTTGTCCACTTGCTAGATAGACTAGGCTACCCTTCCCACATAGTACTAGCAAATCTACATATCTTTTGCACATGGATGTTTAGAGTCCTTATAAAATAATTTTTTTTTAATGGAATGAGGTATTTCTTGACTATTGTGGACGATTATTCAAGGTAGACATTGACTTTTTTTAATGAGGCTTAAATTTGATGTTGTTGGTTTGTTGAAACAATTTTTATTGATGTTGAAACTCAGTTTGATACCAAGGTCAAGAGAGTTAGATCTGACAATGGATCTGAGTTCTTTAATGTCAATTGTAAGACTTTGTTCCAACTTTATGGTGTTGAACATGAAAGTTCATGTCCATACATACCGTAGTAGAATGGTATGGTGAAAAGGAGACAATAGGCATATTCTTGAAACTGCCAGGGCAATCAAATTCTGAACTAGTTTTCTAGACAGGTTTTGGGGTCTTTGTGTTCAAGCTGATGTATATGTTCTGAATAGGATATCCTCCACTGTCCTAGAAGATGTCTCTCTATTAGAAAAATTATATGGAAATCCACCTCTTTTAACCATCTGAAAGTTATAGGGTGCTTGTGTTTTGCCACAAACCTTCTCAAACATGATAAATTTAGTCCTAGGGTTGTAAGAGTTGTTTTAGTGGACTATGGAACTACTCAAAAAGAAAAGGAAGACAGTTATAGGATGTAGATGGGTTTATAAGATCAAATACAATGTTGATGGTACAGTAGAATGATTCAAAGCTAGATAAGTTGGCAAAGGATACAATCAAAAAGAGGGTTTTGACTATCAAGAGACTTTATCCTCTGCGGTGAAATGGCTACTATAAGGTTAGTAGTTTCTCTTGCAGTTGCCCGTCATTGGCCTATTCACCAAATGGATGTATACAATGCCTTCTTGCAAGGAGATTTGTATGAGGAAGTATATATGAAGTTTCCTGATGATTTTCACCATAAGTCTGGGAATAATCAAGCATGTAGGTTACTGAAATCACTCTATGGGCTCAAACAAGCCTTTAGGGAATAGAATATTAAGCTTAGTACTACTTTGGCTGCATTACGTTTTCACCACAGTACTAGGGACTATTGATTGTTTACCAAGAAGAAAGGAGACAAACTAGTCATAGTACTCATTTATGTGGATGACTTGCTGCTAACAAGAAATGATCCTCTTATGATACATGAGACTAAGGAAGCTTTGCAGACTGCTTTTTAAGATCAAAGATGTGGGAGGACTTAGATACTTTCTTGGCCTAGAGTTTGCTAGAAGTGATGAAGATATTCTAATACATCAGAGGAAATATGGTTTGGAACTCATATCAGACATGGGTTAGCAAGAGCTAAACCAGTCTCTACTCTAATGGAATGAACCTAAAACTCACTACCACTAAATCTGATGCTAACATATCATCTAGTGATCATGATCCTTCACTTGCAGACCCTACCAGCTATTAGAGATTAGTTGGGAGGTTGTTGTACCTGACCATCACTAGACAAGCCATTTCATTTGCAGTTCAATGTTAAAGTCAGTTACCTAAGAAGTGCTGCACTTAGGCTAGCAAGATACCTAAAGCCAGCATGGGAATTCTGATGTCCTCAGGTTTTTTCTGATGATGCTGATTGGGGTGCCAGTATCAATCGTAGAAGATCCATCACAGGTTATTTAGTTCAGTATGAAGGGTCTCCTATTTCATGGAAATCAAAGAAGCAACTCACAGTCTCTAGGAGTTCAACAGAAGCTGAGTATAGAACTATGTCTTCAGATAGTTTATTTCAGGAACTTGGTGTTAACTAGCTAAGTTGCTGCAGTATTGTATAAATACATGCACTAAGCATTGTGAATCAATCAATGAAGGATAAAATTCTCTCTGCAAATTACTCTTCGTTTTCTCCAGAATTCTGGATTATGCCCAGAATCCACAAAGTTTACAAAGCACCCTTTGAATTATAATTATTCAGGGGGATAAACATGTATATTTGAATTTAAAAGTTAGTAAAGTTGAAATTCCCTTTAGATCCAAAAGTCTTCATATATCTGTCCAAAGAAAAAGCCCAAAAGAAGTGCTCGGTGACGTAGAAATATAGATTGAGACTTAATTGGATAAGAAAGTCCTACCTAGGTGACTTAAATTGACTTGAGATTGAGGACTAATTATATATATGAAGTAACTAATTATATAAAGTTATAATATAAAACTAATTAAATAAGTCTAGTTTCACACACAGTCTTTAATTTGTTCTTTATTTCCACACTATGCGTCATGTATAGAATGTAAACAAAATGGTTTAAGATTCTTTTACATCTTTTCTTCTTGATAGTCAAATGTGGGTGGTGGTCGCTGCAAGGAAGTTTACTAGTTTGGTACAAATAAAAGTAAGAGAAAACCTCCCCCTCACACTCAAAAATTTTAGGCGGACTATAAAAATATAAAATAATAATTCTTGTATAATATTCTATTGAATGAACACATCATAGTTCATAAAGAAATATATCATAAGAGTAAGAACTCAAAAAATTTAGGCGGACTATAAAAATATAAAATAATAGCTATTACATAATATTCTATTGAATGAGCACATCATAGTTCATAAATGAAATATATTATGTACGAGCTAAGCTAATTAAAGTTTATTTTGGTTTTGCCTGTGTTTAATAAACAAAAGTATACTTCTGAGAAAAAAAAGAAGGAAAAAAGGCAACATGTTTTTCGTCTGCATCCTAGCAAACTTCATCTATGGTCCAAAAGGTTGTTAAGGGCCCTGGACATATATAATATAAAGAAATAATATTGATATGAAGTTGAAACTTTATTTTGATATACAAATTAAAACTTTTTAAGTAGTAAGTTTTTCATAATATGATTAATTCTGTGAGTAATGAAAGCTATCAAAATTTTCTCAATTTTTATGTAATCTTACTTAATGAGTCGCACTAATTCATAAACAAAATATCAAAGTATTCCAATGTACCACATTAATAAATTGTATTTGCATATTGCTTTTTCAAAGTAAAAATCTGTGATTTCAAACTTTTAAATAAACATAATTTTATAAAAATAAATTAGCCAACATCAATATTAACTATTCTCTCTGTCTCATGTCTCATTTTATATGACATCCTTTTCTTTTTAGTTCATGTCAAAAAGAATGTCACTTTACTATAATTAGAAATAATTTAACCACTTTCTCCGTCCATCTTTATTTGTCCAGTATACTATTTTGAGATATCCAACAATACTTGTCCAATTTATAAAACCAATGAATAATTTAGCATTTTATGTCTATTTTACCCTTGCTAATAAATATTATTCATTTTTCAATATTTAGATGACTTATATTTAATAAGGGTGATTTGGTAAAATTATCTCTATCATTTACTGCTTCTTAATCCCTATGTCAAGTCAATAGAGGACAACGGTTGTTAGACATAGAAGGTATAAAATTTCCTTTTTATTCTTAATAAAATGATTCTTTGCCACACAAGTATTTTAGGATTGTTTTATATTATAAATTTTTTTTAAAAAATTATTCTTAAACACCGAACCAAATCAGAGGGTGATACAAAAATGAGACGGAGGAATAATTAGAATAAAACTTGTCTGTTAAGGTGAGCATTATCTTGTCATTTGACAGGAGTATAATTAGGTCATCCATAAATTTTATTAATTCATTTACGAGTAGTTATGTTTACTTCATGTGAAAGAGACTCCACGAGTAAACAGTGATGGACCCAAATTTATACTATTCAACACGTCTCAGCAACATTAAGCAAACACTTCATGTTAAATTCCGTGTTGAAACACTAGTTTTTTTTTTAATACAATATTAATTTTTTTTTTAATATTTATTTTTGTGCATTTTACAGAAATCTCATACATTTGGCCTAATTACATTCTATTCCAGAAGTGTTCACAATTACAAAATTTAGAATTTTTCATTACTTTCGGATACATTTTATGGTTGTCCGGTACATTGCAAATGATACATTACTTAATGGAAGGAATGTATCCGAGAGGGGATAGGGATGTATCCCAGTGGAGATAGAAATGTGTCTAAGAGGGGATTTTTGTATATTTTTAAATGACGGAAAATTTTAGAGATTATGATATTTCAAGTTGTATGTTAATATAATTTTTTATTTACCTTTTTCATTATATGAATTTTGGATCAGATTGAATCGGGGTGGAGCTTTTTAATTGAATACTTATTTGTTTCTCTTTTTAAAGAGAAAACTGTGCAGAATAGCAAATGTTTAAACAATATTAAATGTTATAACTACTGTTTTGGAAAATTGTGATTTGCAGTCATAGTTTCTTCAAATTTTGCTATTCGTTTAATTTGTATAATTCGTCTAATTATATAAATTAAAATTGTATAATTCAATTTTTGATTGAATAAATTTAGAATTTGTATATGTTTACCCTTGCTATTTGTATACGATTTATGAAAATTCATGATAAATTACCCTATTTGTATATTGACAAGCGAAATATACAAACGAAGTTCTGAAAAATTCCTAAATATATAAATACATAATTCGTATATACTTACTCTATTTGTATATGTACAAGCGAAATACACAAACAAGTAAGCGAAATAGACAAACCGTGCGAAATATACAAACCGCAGCCTTCATAGCAAAAAAAACTATAGCTATGTAGCACAATTATCAAAATTATAACTATAGACCTTCTTATGTCTATTATGTTTGCTATTTCTGAAATTCTCTTTTTAAAAGGGCTAGTTTTAAATGTATATAACAAAATAATCAGTATACAATAAATATAGTCATATTTTATTTACATAAAAAAAATAGCCAAAAGTTATTGGAAGTATACACTGACTATACAATATAGTTTGTCAAAAGCCATAGAATGTATACATTGACTATACAAATTATTTACATCTACATGAAATATACACTAACTATACATTATGATACACTTGAAATATCTGATATAACTTAATTGTTTACGAAGTATACACTGATTATACATGAAGTATACACTGACTATTTAATCCTGATCAACTCAAAATCGTCTCTAAACAGTCCCAAATATTAGATATCAAATCCTCTTGATGGTTTGAATTTTTTGATATATAATTTACTTGAAACGATTCATATTTGTGATATGTCAAATTTTTATTTTTATTTTTTAAAAAGGGAAAGACGAAGAAGGAAAAGGAGAAGGAAAAGAACGAAAGACAAATAATACGATGAAGATAGAAGGTAGAAGTAGAAGAATAAGGGTGAAGAAGAAAAAAAAGCAGACTAATTTTAAGAGTTAAAAGTGCCGAATGACCACTTATTGTAATAAGTGGCTAATTTTTTTAAGTGAAGTATTTTTGTGTAAGAAATTTAATCTAATGAGTATTTTGTTTGGTTTCACTACATCAAAAATGATTTTTAACGGTAATCAATTTACGTTAATAGCTTAATTGTCACTAGAAATATATTTTTAGCATTCTTTATAAGTGTTCCTAAAGCCTATAGCGACGCTGGATCCAATGACAATTAACTAATGTTGGTAAAGGCTTGATCATTCTTTGTTAATGTGTACAGTAAAATCTCACTAAATTAATACTCGGTTAATTAATAATCTCTCTAAGATAATAGTTTCATCCGATCCTGACTTGGGCCAATGAAAAAAATCACTCATTTCGATAAGATAATATATTTCAGTAGACCCCTATATAAATATATGATCTCATTAATATTTCGATAAGATATGCTATGTATCCCTAATGTATCCCGTGCACAACACTATGTATCCCGCTATGTGGAATGTATCAAACTTAATGTATCCCGCAAACATCATTTTTAAGGGATTTTTGGTAAATAGAAAACTAGAAGGGATAGGATGTTATTTAGTACTTATAATATGTGGTTCCTATAATTTATACTTCTTTAAAAGTATAAATATATCTAAGACAATTTAGTGAAATATGATTCTATTATGTGCTGTTTTTTGTTAAAATTTAAATATAGTTGAAGCTCATCCCTAACTTTTCGTATTGCATCCAAAAATTTCGGTGTTGTCTTTTCGAATTGCACCTTAAATTGTGAAAGGTTCTAGATGCGATAAATGTTTCCTTACACGTAACTGGATCTAAAGATATTGTATCATCTTCAACTTTATCATCGACGTCATTTTTTTTCAATGATATTCACAATTTGTTCTAAGCTCTAGACCACTAAACATGTATCATTTTCACCCATCCAATAGGTTATTAATGTCCATTTTATTGTGGTAATCGAGATTATTAATCATGACCTCAAATTCATGAATGACATTTTCACAAGTGGGTTCATCCAAATTCTTTGAGATTTTATTCCCGAACAAATTTTTCGATGTCGAAACGCTCTTTAATTTTTCGATGTCGAAACACTTTTTAATTTATTAATTTATCGATTAAATAATACCTCTATAAAATAATAATATTTCATGGTCCCCCTTATATTAATTTAGAGAGGTTTTACTGTATATTTATTGCCACTAAAAGCTATTTTTTTTATAGCGTTTGCCCTTTATAAAAAAAATTTGAGTTATCCATTTAAAAGTTAGTATTCTTAGATTGTGTGATTTTTGTATTAAAAATGGTAGTTAAATGACTTCTATTAAGAAAAATAATACTTGCATGACCATCTATAAAATTTACCCAAAATACTAATGAGAAAATAACTTATCTTTTTACTAGTTTTAGCATTGGAACTATATATTAATTCTTGATTATTATTATTTTTTTACTTAAGAATTGGCGATTCATCTTTATCTTGTTTTATTTATATAATTAACTACCTTTCATTGCTAAATTAATCCAAATTAAGCAATGTTTTATTTCCATGCTTGTTTCTCAACAAATATGACCAGTCAAAAACTCATACGTTCAGACGATGAAGATGATGGAGATGATGAAGCTTTATGAATATGTGGACATATTAGTAGAGATAGGATTAAGAACAAAGTTATAGAGGATAAGGTAAGAGTGACTTTTGTGGTGAACGAGACGAAGGAAGTGAGCTGACATGATTCGTACCTCTGAAGAGGAGGTGTGCGAATATACTAATTATTAAGAATTATAAAAGGTTGACTATAACAAACTTTAAAAGAAGTAGTAGAAATAGGTTGAAGAACAGCTGAGGAAAGTGATTAGCTTACTGAAGATCATTGATAAGAAAGCATGAACACCGAAGATTAAAGTAAAAATAAAAAGGTAATAAATAGTTGTGTGTTGTCATAGTTGATGAGAGCTAAGAAAAGAGAGAAACTTATAACCGACTCTAGATATTTTTACAAGGAGAAAATGTTTTCTGTTGTATTCGTGAATAATATGAAATGATAAGTGTTATGCATGCGTCTAAATTATAATATAGATTTAGCTAATCAAGCAAATTTATACTTAACTACGTACACTAATTAACCTTTCGGTGTGGTAAAACTAACTCTACTCTAACAACCCTTAACTAACTAATTAAAACAGTTAAGCTAAGTTAGGGGTAGTTGAGCCCCACAAATTTTTATACTCACGCAGGAGTTGCCCCACCACTTTTTAATATTATTATTGTTTGCCAAAAAATATAAAAAAAATCCTCGATATGTACAGGAATTGTCTCTCCTCTTTGAAAATTCTAAAGCCACAATCTTATTTTATTCTTAAAAGAGAAAACAAATTGTGTACGATAAAGATCTGATTACGGAGTATTAATTAACTTAATGGCGTGCGTGACTGTTGTTTAGAATCTCGAGGTTAAACTTTTTATTATTAACTATAAATAAATAAACTATAAACTGAAAAAGTAGAACATACTTTTTCTCCCGTGAGTAAAGATCCCAAGAGAACAGTCAAAGATCCTAATACATCCTCCTCCTATCCTTATTACTCATTTGGTTCACGGTTAACTTGACGCATTCTTTAAGAAACAATGAATAATTAGATATGACGTATGCCATTATATTACTCTCTCCGTTCCTTTTTAGTTGTCCATATTTCCTCTTTTAGTTGTCCCTATTTAGTTGTCCATTTTGACAAATCAAGAAAGGACAACAAATTTTTTCCTATTATACCCTTATTTAAACTTCTTGAAAATTTCTAGTAAGCTATAATTCATCCTTTTTGGAACCAGACAATACATTTATTATGCTTGGGGAGTTACACAGTCACATCATAAAAGACATACTAAAACAAATAAACTAACATTAGTTGATAAGTTTAGAGCATTTTTTTGCATTTATTTAAATCTGCCATTTTTTACATGTAAATCTGTCCATTA
>JAJONQ010050324.1:0-22693 GCA_036250385.1 Solanum microdontum
CAAGACCGCTAGACTGATGGCCTAAGGAGTGGGTCGACATGAGGTTCAGCCCGAGAGGGTGAGCCCTAGTCCCATATCCTAACACTCAGCTCGAGAGAGTGAGTGGGGTAAGGCGTAGGTTGGCATTCGTGCGGTAAATGGGTGTCCGAGAGGAATCCATTTGAAACGGGGTAAACTGCCCGAGAGGGAACTTATTTCCATCTAAATCTTAGTCTATTCACTATTATCTTGCAAATTTCCTATCAAAAACATGTACCCAAAGATTTATATCAATATATATTGCGGTCACAGCCCAAGAACTTCTCCCCATACTTGAATTTTCTCTTTATTTTTGTTGTTTTAGCTATACTTGTGACAAACCCCCATTGATATTTGACACTTTGGTGTCACCCACTTGAATTTACTTTGTTTTTATTCGATAATTTCTCAAACTACAGCTAACTAGAATGAAATTCTAGCCTAACTACTATTTTCACTACCACTCCCCAACCCTTGATTGAGTTACTATATTATCGATGATCGTAGACACTCATACCGTAGGATAGTGTCGTTGGTCATGATAAGCATCAGTTGCCCCTTGGCCACGCTCACACACCGCTATCCTCACCTCAAGGGCATCAATGGCAGCACTCAATAGTGTAACAGCATCAGGCAGGGCAGTCTGAATCATTCCCGAAATGGAGGCCTCGAGTATGGCAGCTCGACGATCCGCAGAATAGGCAAGCTGCCCCATCCGGAGTAATGAAGCCTCAGTGATCGGGGCCCAGGACGCAGCAGTAGCAGCAGCAAGTCTAGGATGCAGTGCAACAGCAGAAGAACATGGAGTGTCAGAAAGTACAGTACAAGAAGTACCTGAAGTCCTAGGGGCCATAGTAGGCAAAACTCCCTCTGCAGGTAGTGAGTGGGAAGAGTGTACCGGTGCAGATTTCTTCTTCTTTTCCGACTCATCCTTGAAATATTCTGCCACGATCCTTCGGATATCAGTAGAGGATGTGGGAATCACTTCCACATCCTTCTTTACATTTCTAGGAACTAGAGCCCATCTACATAGCTCGGTGATCAATACCACAAAGGGGAGTGAGGTCTGGCGCTGCTTGGTCCTCATGACCATCTCCTATGCTATAGTCATCCCCAGATTGAGCCTCGTCTCATCAATGATGCAACCCAGACAGGCTGCCTTGGCATGCCAGAGAATCGACTCGTTCTGGGATGGCATAATAGTACTGCTGATGAAGCCAAACCAGAACCTTGCAGCTATGTTTAGATCTTTCTTCTCGATAGGTGCTGCAACTTTAAGCCATTTGGGGGCATCGTATGATATGAGAGGAGCTAACCACTTTTTCATATTTTCTAATGTGGTAGTCTAGATCATGTGTTGGCAGTCATCATCAATATCATCAGGACAGTCCAGGACAGCATTGATAGCCTCACTATCACACTTGACCTTTTTTCCTCAAACCACTACTTAATCAACCGGTTTAAATACATCTGATTGCTTCTTTTGCTGAGGTATCAAGGCAATTTAAGCTACAGGGTTCAAACAAAGGGTGAATAAGAGGACTTTCGGTGAGTCGCCGAGTGCCTTCGGTGACCTCAAGCTTCTCACCAAATGTGATAGAGTCAAACATCAAATAAAGCATGAAATTAAAGGCGATATGGGGACCTTCGGTGAACCACCGAATGGTTCAGCTAGCTCGACCCAGCTCGCCAAACGACCCAACATGTCTACTTTCAACCCAACTTCTCAAATTCAACCCCGCAACCCCCAAAAATCAAATCAAAACATGCACTTATCAAATTAAAGCAAGACCCATAAAACCCATTACCCCGAAATACTCAGACTTCTCTTAGTTTTGCCAAATATGGCCATTTGATAACTTTTTCCCTTAAGAATGACGTCACCCGCTCTATCATTAGGCAAATCACGTCATTTGGCACAACTACGTGTTACTTAGACTTCACCCAACTAGACCTAACAACATGCATGCACAACCCCACAAGATTTAACAAACTTTATGGCACAAAATTTAGGGAATTCGACACTATAGACAACACGGGCAAGATTATCAAATTAGAACAGGCATTCAAACACACTAATCCTATCAGAGAGGGCCAGCACATGACAATAAGATAAGATCATTCGCATAAGAGTACAAAATTGTTAAAAATAAACTCGGGGTTTAGAAAACCAACCTTTAATGTCGATTAAGATAAGATTGAAATGCTATGCGGCAATGTAATCCAAATACGAGCACAAATCAACAACTAAAATACTTTTAAAATGCAAAATATAGAAATTAAAGTGCGGGTGTGAGTTTGTGAAGATTGAAAGTAAGGGAAAGTGAAGAGTTTTGAAAATTTAAACCTTTGGCCTTATAAAAACCGTCCAGTTCTCGCCCATTCGGCAACATTAGTGGTGCTCGCCGAACCACTCGGTGATACGCCAAGTGGTCACTTACCTCACCGAGTTTTATAGGACCCTAAGTTGATGTGGGGGTCCAAATGGTGGTGTGGGTCACGATCGCTGACCTAGTCGGCGACTCGCCAATAATTTTTCTGGGCTCGCCGAGTTTTACAGTTTCCAATGTAAAATTGTCATGAGTCCAACGGTGGTTTGGGTCAGGGTCGCTAGCCTCTTCGGCGATCCACTGACTGGAACTTTGGATCGGCAACTTGCATTTTTCACACACTTTCCACACTTTGACCTGCACATTCAATACACCATTATTGCAAAATTAAAAAGAAAGGAAAAAAAATTGGGTTGCCTCCCAAGAAGAGCCTTAGTTAACGTCGTGGCACGACACAACTCCTCATTCAAACTTCATTCTTGGGGTTGACCTTAGTGTCACTAGGTAACCCCTCTTGTTGCTTCGGGTAACGATGAGGCAATACATGACCCATGAGGTTTTCAATTAGCCGGATAGATCTGGAGTGAGAGCCAATAATATGATTTAGCACTTCGACATTCTCGTTCATCTCTTCCAGTACTCTATCATGCTCATTGAACTTTCGGAGAATGATTAACAGCGTGTCCTCGACAGGTCTACTCTCATTGTCCTTAGACTTTCTCCGCTCATGAGAGGGTATGTATCTATATTTTCTTTTGCACTGGACTTCAATCTCTAATATCTTCTTGGCCAAATCGTCCAGCTGAGTAAATAGTGGGTCCAAATAGTTGTCCTCTTCCATTTCTTGATTAGTCTCAGTCATTTGGCCACTGTTGCTACCAACTATGCTCCAAGTCTCTCCTCAAAACAGCAACACACAAACAAGCAAAACAAAACTAAAATTTAAGTAAGTATCACTATAACTAACAAGAAAAAAATCCAACTTAACTAAAAATTCCCAAATAACACCACTCCCCGTTAGGGGAGCATTTTGATTACACCTATCAGGACATTTCATCCAATACTAAGTGCCAACGATCGTAAAGTAGTAATATAATCCAACTAGTGAGTTGGGGTTGAGTCCTAAGGGAGTGATTTGTAATTGAGAATCAATAGACAAGTAAGGATATGGTCAAGTCAATCATAGCTAAATCCATTTACGAATAAAAGCATGGTTCAAGTTAAGGTTGACACAAGTGTCAAATATCAGGGGGATTTGGGTTCAATTATCAGCTACAACATCAAATAATATGAAAATACCAAGTATAGAGATGGGTTCTTGGGATGCGATTGGATTATGGGCTAAGCTAGACAACTGGGTAATTGCTATTAATAGTGAATAGCTGTAAATCAGTGAATAAGCTAGACTTTAATGGGGTAAAATAGTCAAAAAATCACTTTGAAAATCAGAAGGGTGAAATCAAATTTTAGTTGAAATACACATTCTATACACAAAAAAGAAATTTTGGTTGAAAAACTATTTAAAATAGATTAAGAAATGAGTTCCAAATCATTAAAATACAATTTCACAAATTTAGGGGGATTACCCCAAAACTCACTTTAAAATCAAGGTTTAAAGAGTTTTTGGAAGATATGACTAGAAGGAATTCGATGGAGGATAGTTAAAAGGAGCTTAACCACACTAGAAACCACAAAATAATAGCAAGAACCACTTCTCAATGCTCCAAAGCTTTGAAAATTGAGAAATGGGAATTTTGGGAAGAATTCTAAATTTGGGTTTTGTCCTGGTATGAATTGTTCATCGCCATTGCAAACCACTAATTCTTACGATCGCGAAGGGTATGAAAAACATATATCGCGATTGTGAAGGGAACGAAAAATATACTTCATGATCCGAGGCTCCTTGTACGTGATCATGAAAGCTAAGGGAGATAAAGGTTCATTGCGATCGCGAGCCTACTGGCCGCGATCGCGAAAGTCAAAATGACCTGCACTAGAAACTAAAATACCAGCAACTTAACACAAGGAAAAAGTGACTTCACATATCAGGGCAATTCATCCAATTCTAAGTGCCAACGATAGTAAAGTAGTAATATAACCCAACTAGTGAGTTGGGGTCGAGTCCTAGGAGAGTGGTTTGTACTTGAGAATCAATAGGCAAGTAAGGATATGCTCAAGTCAATCATAGCTAAAAACATTTACAAATAAAAGCATGGTTCAAGTTAGGGGTGACACAAATGTCAAATATCATGGAGATTTGGGTTCAACTATCAGCTACGACAACAAAAAATATGAAAATAACAATTATAGAGACGGGTTCTTGGGGTGTGATTGGATTATCGGCTAAGGTAGACAACCGGGTAATTGCAATTAATAGTGAATAAACTGGACTTTAATGCGGGTACATTTTCTCTCGAACAATTTACCCGGAATCAAATTAGTTTCTCTCGAACACCAATAAGCAGCAATTAGAACAACCTTTGCTTTAGTCCATTCACTCTCTCTAGGTGAATGTGTGGGAAAGGGTTTAGGGTTCACTCTCTCGAGCTGAACCTATGACAACCCAATACCCACAGACCATCGATTCAAAAAAATTGGTTTTAAAACCTCTCTCTCTCGAGGAAGCCAAAAACACGAAGTTAGGATTGTTTTTGCAACTACAACCCATTAATTTCAACCACAATTACTGAATGAAATCACTTTTAAATAGAATTTACACTATCAATTAACAATACCTAGCAGCTAAATCAAACCACAATCACATAATCACACCCCAAGAATTGGGGTTTTAGCTAGACATCATAAAAAGGTAAAAATTGTTACCAAGTTGTGTTTCCATCAATTGGGTAGGATTGATATTGTCTTTACAAAGTTCTAATATGAAGAATCTTCAACACCCACTTCTAATTTCTCAGAAATGGAAATCATCAAATCTTCAAAGCTAAGGAAATATTTTCTCTAAACGCAGTTCTCAGCTCTCAAACTTGAAAACTAAAATAAAATGAAAACTATTCAATGTTGGATACTAAACTAAATATGTAAAAACGTATTTATAGTTGCCTAAAAATGTGCTTCGAAGGACCATTCGGTGCATTAAATCAGGATCACCGATCCACTCAGCGATCCGCCATTTGGTCAAATCCATCACATTTTTTCTTTGGCCTTTAGCAAGTTCAAGCTCTATAACTTTGGGCGATATGGCACTGCATCGCAGAACCGTTCGGTGACTCGCGACTGCTCCTTTCTATCGCTTACTTGATTTTCTCCTTCAGGACTTGGCACACTGGAACATTAGGCGAGACATTAGCCATTCGGCGATTCACTCAATGGATTAGGCGATCCTCAGGCCTTCTTTTCTTCGTCCTTTCAGTTGCCTTGTTCCTTTTTTATCATTAGTGTCCATGCTTTGTTCCTCAATCCAAACACCTGAAATTCAAGGATTTACATCAGTTATTGGCAAAAAATATGCATTTGAGGACACTAAATCTATTAAAATGAAGCCCTAAATGAGTCCAAATCATGGACTCATCAATACCCCTAACTTAAACTTTTGTTTGTCCTCAAGTAAAACTCAAGTTCAGCAGTTCAAACAGGATGTCTTAAATAGTGCTACACAAAATTCAATCATGAAGGCACACAAGAAGACTCAACTTACTCATGCCAAGATTGATTGTGCACTCAAAGATTCAAGTTGTGACTTACTATTATCAAAGAATCTCAAGCTCACAATACTTGCTTCAAATGCAAGTTCAAGCTCAACAAATGTACTCAAATGCCATCACACAAAGAATGATTCCATATTCACACACAACGGTTCGCAATTTAATGCTCCGAAATCAAATGCAACGCTCACACTTACAAAGATGAACACAATGCATGATTTCACCCATAGGTTTGCCCGTATTTTCCAATCAATAGTTGCTTCAGCTTACTCAAGATCAAAAAGGTCTTTTAAATGCTTGTAATAGGGTTAAGTGTAAAGGTATGGTCATTTAGGCTCAATGGTTGTAATCCTCGTGACACGTGGTGTGCACAACACTTCCTTTTCTCTTCTTTATCATTCTCATTCAAGCTCAAAAGTCACCCATTCTTCACTTTCCATAGATTGCTTGGACACCCCATTTTCTTTGCACTTTCACAACTTTTTCATTCTTTTTCTTTTTCATTCTTTTCTTATTTATTTTTTATAAGGAGGGGTTACATTTTTTTTTCTCAAAACCCTGGATCACAGGGGACTTTCTTGCACTTCTTGATTTACCTTTTCTTTTCACCACACCCCCAACTTAGGATTTTGGCCTAAGTTGGCTATTCAAAAAAACCACAAATTATGAGGATTATGGGTAATAGGTCAAGAAAGGTCACATTTTTATCAAGTTTCTTCCAAGAAAAGGCTAAGGCTCAAAGGGTGTTCAAACTGGGTTCACACACTCACAAAGGAGGCCACAAAAGAGGTATAATATCAAATTGTTTCACACTCTTCAAAGTTGCCTAAGATCATATCAAAGATTGCATCACTTAGTCAACCGGATCAATGGGGCAAATTCTAGGTGTCATCACACATGGTTCACGGTAAGCTCATCACACAAGGCATATACACCAATCTCAAACAAGACTTCACACTTTCTCTAATGTGCAGTGTTCATCACAAGAGACTCAATTTACTTGGCTAGTCACAACGAGACGCAAAAGGTTCACATATTGTCTATGCAACCTTATTTGGCCTCATCGTAGCTGCACATTCATTTTTGGTCGATTATGAGCACTATTCATGTCATCGGGATTGATCAAGACCGATACTCAAATTTACAAGAGAACGGCCACATTCAAACACAAACAACAGGTGACAATTTTTTTGGAAGAGTCCAAAATTCATTTAAAATTGAAAACAAGGAGCCAGAAGCTCAATCATCCACAAAAATAGTGTAACACACACTTATAGCTCAAAACCCAAATATATACACAAAACAAGAGAGTCACAGAAGGTGGGCCTCACCCCACCACAAATAAAATCATTTGTCCTCAAATGCAAACAAAAATATCCAAGAGTCAAAATAAAGTAAGACAGAGAGGGAGGTAAAGAAAGGATCTTGTCTACTCAGTCACTTGATCTGTCTAGGCATCAGTGCCCGGTGCATCAATTTGGACTTGGGCATCAGTGCCCAGAGTCACCTCCCAAACCCACTAGGAGCTGCCAAGGGTGTATCTGCCAAAGAAGTCTGCATAGCTGCATCTACCATGGCCTCCTCAGTCTCAGTAAGGCCCTCATACGAAGACTCCTCAGCCACCTCGAGCATCTCCTTATCAGTCTCCACCTCAGACTCAGGATTAGCTGCTTCCTCAACTCTAACCTCATCTCCGGTGGTAGCCGGAGGCATGTCTGGGATCTCCATCGTCCCAAAAATCATGGACATGTCGATGGCCTTCAACTGATCCACCCCGCTCCTCAACACAGCTATAGCAACTTTTAAAGTCGTCACCTCATTGGTTGCCCCTTGGCCACGCTCACACACCGCTATTCTCACCTCAAGGGCATCAATGGTAGCACTCAATAGTGTCACAACATCAGGCACGACAGTCTGAATCATGCCCGAAATGGAGGCCTCGAGTCTGGTTGCCCGACGATCCGCAGAATAGGCAAGCTGCCCCATCCGGAGTAATAAAGCCTCAGTGATCAGGGCCCAGGACACAACAGCAGCAGCAGGTCTAGGAGGCAATGCAGCTGTAGAAGAACCTAGAGTGTCAGAAAGTAAAACACAAGAAGTACCTGAAGGCCCAGGGGCCGTTGTAGGCAAAACTGCCTCTGCAGGTAGTGAGTCTGTGTCCACAACCAGGGAAGAGTCCACCGGGGCTGCCTTCTTCTTCTTTTCTACCTCATCCTTGAAATATTTTGCCTCCATCCTTCGGATATTAGTAAAGGATGTTGGAATCACTTCCATATCCTTTTTTGCATCTTTAGGAACTAGATCTCGTCTACACAGCTCGGTGATCAATACCATAAAGGAGAGGGAGGTCTGGCGCTGCTTGGCCCTCATGACCATCTCCTATGATATACTAATCCCCAGATTAAGCCTCGTCTCATCAATGATGCAACCCAGACAGGCTACCTTGACATGCCGGAGAATTGACTCGTTCTAGGATGGCATAATAGTACTGTTGATGAAGCCAAACTAGAACTTTGCAGCTATGTTTAGATCATTCTTCTCAATAGGTGCTCCAACTTCAAGCCATTTGGGGGAATCGTCTGATATGAGAGGAGCTAAGCACTTCTTCATATTTTCTAATGTGGTAGTCTGGATCATATGTTGGCAGTCGTCATCAATATCATCAGGACCATCCAGGACAACATTGATAGCCTTACTATCACACTTCACCTTCTATCCCCAAACCACTACATAATCAACCGGTTTAAATGCAGCTGCTAGCTTCTTTTGCTGAGGTATCAAGGCTACCTTAAAAACATAGAACTCCCCGACCCAATTATAAATGTAAGGGTCACCAGGCTTGGTGAAGATTGGGAATTTATGAACCTTCAGACAACTCCTAATCTCTGGGTAGTTGTCAATGACCCCATCCATGGACAAACACTTTTCCTCGATGATTGTCCTTAGCCCCTCAGTCTTTAATCTGCTCATAGACTTTTGGGGAGGACGCTTTTACAGGAGGTGCTAGGACTACAACTTGCTCTGGAGCTAGAATAGGAGAAGTGGTGGCCTGAGGAGTCTTGATCCTTGACGGATAATTCATCATTTTGGATCGTAGCTCTGCCCTCTGTGCTACTACCAGCTCATCATCATCAGAAGCTACATTCTGAGGCTCCTGATGCTCACCATCACTCTCAGAAGTAGTGAGGTAAAACTCATAGACGTCATCACTGTCGGAGCTGGCCTCCGGTGATGCAGGTGCTTTGCATTTACCTTTGCCTTTCCCACCAGTTGTGGGAAGTTTGGTAGCTTTTCCCCTGGATGCAACTACATCCTCATTGAGTTTAATTCCCTTAGCTTTCTTTTGGGATGGCATGTTTCTACTTACAACCTTTTGTCTAGACATGTCTGCAAAACATCAAAAAAATTTAGAAATATTTCAATCAAAGGTATAGAAAATTAATTACAGACAAACTCACCGAACAGATCAGCAATTTGCCAAATCACGTTGGCGAGCTAGATCGGGATCACCGAAAGGAATGGCTCAAAATTCTCAGAAAAATTTCAACAAGTCAGCGAATGTAAGGCCTTTTGGTGAGAAAGGATTACCCCGCCAAAAGGTAGAGTGCAATTTAAGCTACAGGGTGCAGACAAGGGGTTAATAAGGGGACTTCGGTGAGTCGCTGAGTGCCTTCGGTGACCTCAAACTTCTCGCCAAAAGTTGCATAGTTAAACATCAAATAAAGCTTGAAATTAAAGGTAAGATGGGGACCTTTCGCGAACCACCGAATGGTTCGGCGAGATCAACCCAGCTCTCCAAATAACCCAACGTGCCTACTTTCAGCCCGACTTCTTGAATTCAACCCTGCAACCCTCAAAAATCAAATCAAAACATGCACTTATCAAATTAAAGCAAGACCCATAACACCCATTACCCCGGAATACTCAGACTTCTCCCAGTTTTGCCAAATTTGGCCATTTGATGACTTTTGCCCTTAAGAATGACGTCACCCGCTCTATCATTGGGTAAATTATGTCATTTGGAACAACTACGTGTTACTTAGACTTCACCCAACTAGACCTAACAACATGCAAGCACAAACCCACAGGATTTACCCAACTTTATGGCACAAAATTTAGGGAATTTGACACTATACACAATACGGGCAAGATTATCAAATTAGAATAGGCATTCAAACACACTAATCCTAATAGAGAGGCCCAGTACATGACATTAAGATAAGATCATTTGCATAAAAGTACAAAATTGTTAAAAATAAACTCGGGGTTTAGAAAACAAACCTTTAATACCGATTAATATAAGATTGAAATGCTAGGCGGCAATGTAATCCAAATCCGAGCACAAATCAATGAATAAAATACATTTAAAATGCAAAATATAGAAATTAAAGTGCGGCTGTGAGTTTGTGAAGATTGAAAGTGAGGGAAAGTTAAGAGTTTGAAAATTTAAACCTTTGGCCTTATAAAAACCATCCAGAACTTGCCCATTCGGTGACATTAGTCGTGCTCGCCGATCGACTCGGCGACACGTCGAGTGGTCACTTACCTCGCTGAGTTTTACAGGACCCTCAATTGATGCGGGGGTCCAAACGGCGGTATAGGTCACGATAGCCGTCCTGGTCAGTGACTCACCAATAATTTTCTGGGCTTGTCAAGTTTACATCTCCCAATGTAAAATTGTCATGAGTCCAACGATGGTTTGGGTCGAGATCGCCAGCCGCTTCGGCGATCCACTGACTGGACCTTTGGCTCGCCAACTTGCAGTTCTCACACACTTTCCACACTTTGACCTGCACATTCAATACATCATTATTGCAAACTTAAAAAAAAAAGAAAAAAAATTGGGTTGCCTCCCAAGAAGTGCTTTAGTTAACGTTGTGGCACGACATAACTCCTCATTCAAACTTCATTTTGGGGTTGACCTTAGTATCACTAGGTAACCCCTCTTGTTGCTTCGGGTAATGATGAGGTAATACATGACCCATGAGGTTTTCAATTAGCCAGATAGATCTGGAGTGAGAGCCAAACATCTGATTTAGCACTTCGACATTCTCTTTCATCTCTTCCAACACTCTATCATGCTCATTGACCTTTTGGAGAATGATTAACAGCATGTCCTCGACACGTCTACTCTCACTGTCCTTAGACTTTCTCTGCTCATGAGAGGGTATATATCTAACCTTTCTTTTGCATTGGACTTCAATCTCTAATATCTTCTTGGCCAAATCATCCAACTGAGTGAATAGTGGGTCCAAATAGTGGTCCTCTTCCATTTCTTGATTAGTCTCGGTTATTTGCCCACCGTTGCTACCAACTATCCTCCAAGTCTCTGCTCAAAATAGAAACACACAAACAAGCAAAACAAGACTAAAATTTAAGTATGTATCACTATAACTAACAAAAACAAAATCCAACTTAACTCACCTTAGTAGCGGCACCATTTTGATTTCACGTATCAGGACATTTCATCCAATACTAAGTGCCAACCATCGGAAAGTAGTAATATAACCCAACTAGTGAGTTGGGGTTGAGTCCCAAGGGAGTGGTTTGTAATTGAGAATCAATAGGCAAGTAAGGATATGCTCAAGTCAATCAAAGCTAAAACCATTTACGAATAAAAGCATGGTTCAAGTTAAGGGTGACACAAGTGTCAAATATCAGGGGGATTTGGGTTCAACTATCAGCTACAACATCAAATAATAAGAAATTAACAAGTATAGAGATGGGTTCTTGGGATTTGATTGGATTATGGGCTAAGGTAGACAACTGGGTAATTGCAATTAATAGTGAATAGTTGTAAATTAGTGAATAACATAGACTTTAATGGGGTGAAATACTCAAAAAATAACTTTGAAAATCAAAAGGGTGAAATCAAATTTTAGTTGAAATACATATTCTATACATAAATAAGAAATTGTGGTTGAAAAACTCTTTAAAATAGATTAAGAAATGAGTTCCAAATCATTAAAATACAATTTCACAAATTTAGGGGGAAAACCCCAAAACTCACTTTAAAATCAAGGTTTAAAGAGTTTTCGGAAGATATGACTTGAAGGAATTTGATGGAGGATAGTTAAAAGGAGATTAACCACACTAGAAATCACAAAATAACAGCTAGAACTACTTCTCAAAGCTCCAAAGCATTGAAAATTAAGAAATGGGAATTTTGGGAAGAATTCTAAATTTGGGTTCTATCCTGGTGGGAATTGTTCATCGCCATTGCAACCCACTAATTCTTATGCTCGCGAAGGGTACGAAAAATATACATCGCGATCGCGAAGGGCACGAAAAACATACTTCATGATCCGAGGCACCCTGTGCGTGATCATGAAAGCTAAGGGATAGAAAGGTTCATTGCGATAGCGAGCCTATTGACCGCGATCGCGAAAGTCAAAATGACCTGCACCAGAAACTAAAATACCAGCAACTCAACACAAAGAAAAAATGATTTCACGTATCAGGACACTTCGTTTAATCTAATTGCCAATGATCGTAATGTAGTACTATAACCCAACTAGTGAGTTGGGGTCGAGTCCCAAGGGAATGGTTTGTAATTGAGAATCAATAGGCAAGTAAAGATATGCTCAAGTCAATCACAGCTAAAAACATTTACGAATAAAAGCATGGTGAAAGTTAGGGGTGACACAAGTGTCAAATATCAGGGAGATTTGGGTTCAACTATCAGCTACAATAGCAAATAATATGAAAATAACAAGTATAGAGATGGGTTCTTGGGATGTGATTGGATTATGGGCTAAGGTAGACAACCGGGTAATTGGAATTAATAGTGAATAGCTATAAATCAGTGAATAAGCTAAACTTTAATGCGGGTAAACTTTCTCTCAAACAATTTAGCCAAAATTAAATTGGTTTCTCTCGTACATCAATAAGCAATAATTAAGAACATACTTCGTTTTAGTCTACAACCCATTAATTCCAACCACAATTACTTAACGAAATCACTTTTAAACAGCATTTACACTATCAATTAACAATACCTAGCAGCTAAATCAACCCATAATCACACCCTAAGAATTGGGGCTTCAGCTAGACATCATAAAAAGGTAAAAAATGGTTACCAAGTTGTGTTTCCATCAACTTGGTAGGATTGATATTGTCTTTACAAAGATCTAAGATGAAGAATCTTCAACACCCACTTCCAATTTCTCAGAAATGGAAATCTTCAAAGCTGAGGAAATATTGTCTCTAAACTCAATTCTCAGCTCTCAAACTTGAAAACTAAAATAAAATGAAAATTATTCAATATTGGATACTAAACTAAAGATTTAGAAACATATTTATAGTCGCCTAAATATATGTTGCGAAGGACCATTCAGCACAATAGATCGGGATCACCAATCCACTCGACGATCTGCCCTTTGGTCAATTCTATCGCCTTTTTGCTTTGGCCTTCCGCAACTTCAAGCTTTGTAACTTTGGGCGATATGGCACTGCATCGCGAAACTGTTCAGCGACACGCCGACTGCTCCTTTCTATAGCTTACTTGACTTTCTCCTTCAGGACTTGGCACACTGGAACATTAAGCGAGACATTAGTCATTCGGCAATTCGCCCAATTGATTAGGCGATCCTCAGGCCTTCTTTTCTTCGTCCTTTCAGTTGCCTTGTTCCTTTTTGTTCATTAGTGTCCATGCTTTGTTCCTCAATCCAAATACCTGAAATTCAAGGATTTACATCAGTTATTGGCACAAAATATGCATTTGAGGACAGTAAATCTATTAAAATGAATCCCTAAATGAGTCCAAATCGTGGACTCATAAAAAAGCCTCCGGATGGACCCTAAAAAATCATTCGGAGCCCGATTAAAAT
Source organism: Solanum microdontum (assembly GCA_036250385.1). Classification (NCBI taxonomy): domain Eukaryota; kingdom Viridiplantae; phylum Streptophyta; class Magnoliopsida; order Solanales; family Solanaceae; genus Solanum; species Solanum microdontum. Next base: position 13,840 of record JAJONQ010050324.1, read on the forward strand.
AAACTACTCAGGCTACCCTATGAAATCGACATTTCAGACTCAATGAAATCATCAGATTTCTAAAAAGAATTCAAATGACAAAATTACCCTACCGGACCCCTCTTAAGGCTTCAAATCCAACTTCTCACCCAAACACCCAAAACTCATCCCGAAGCGATAAAAACCTGACCAACCACCTTAATAGCTCAAACTCGACGTTTTAGATGTTATGGAATTGATCGAATCTCCTTCCTATGCTAGAAACTCAAAATGATGACTAAAGTTAATCATACTAAGAATTCTCAACTCAAAGGGGTCAAATCACCAAAAACACACATGATCACATTGGGGGACCACACCAACCATTCCCAAAACACAAACTAAGCATGAAAAATTTGAGGGCAAGGGCAAAATAGTCATTTCACAATCAAAAGAAAATTCATAAGAAATGGGATATTACACTATCCACTGCTAAACACGTATTTGTGCTCGATTGAAAAGCAAAATAAGATACCAGAAGGAGAGAAAAGCTAAGGGTATCTATGATTCATGTCGAACTCCACTTCCTATGTCGCCTCCTCAACCTGTTGGTGCCTTCGCTACACCTTCATTCAGACTATCTGTTTGGATCACAATTGTCTAGTTTACCTATCAAAGATAACAATCGATTCCTCCTCAAAGGAAAGATTTTGATCCAAAGCAACTGAGTCCCACTAAATCACATAAGAATCATCATGAAGATATCTCTTAAGAATTGAGACATGAAACACAGGGTGGACCACTGAAAGGAACGCAGGCAAGGTCAACCTATAGGCTACCTCTCCACAGTTCTCCAAAATCACAAAAGGTCTAATGAATCGTGGACTGAGCTTTCCTTTCTTTCAAAACCTCATCACATCCTTGGTGGGGGACACCTTAAGTGAAACCCCCTCACCAATAGCAAAGGACACATCCCTGATACGCCTATATGCATAACTCTTCTGCCTACTATGAGTGGTAACAAGGCGCTGGTGAATCAACTTCACTCTATCCATGGAGTCTCTCAAACAATCAATGTCCCAAGGTCATACTCCAAATAAATCAAACCATCCAATAGGAGATCTACACCTCCTCCCATACAAAGCCTTAAACGGTGCCATCTGAATGTTGGAATGATAACTATTGTTACAAAAAAACTTCGTTAGAGGTAGGGATTGGTTCCAATGACCACCAAAGTCCATGACACAAGCCCAAAACATATCCTCAAGTACCTAAATAGTCCACTCAGATTGACCATCGGTCTGAGGATGGAAGACGATACTTAACTCAAGCTTGGTACCCATTCATCCTATATAGAACTTCAAAATTTAGGGGTGAAATGTGTACCTCTATCACATACCATAGAAATGGGCACTCCATGTAATCGAACAGTCTCTCAGATGTAGATCCTAGCCAACTACTCTACATTATAGTTAGTCTTCACTGAAATGAAATAAGCTGACTTGGTCAACCTGTCCATAATAACCTAAACAGAATCAAACTTGCCCAAGGTCAAGGGCAATCTAGTCACAAAGTCCAAGTAATGTGCTCCCACTTCAACTCAAGGATGGGCATCCTTTGCATCGTATAACCCGGTCTTTGATATCAATACTTCACTTGCTGAGAGTTCAAAAACTTGGCCACAAAGTTCAGAATGTCTCTCTTCATACCACACCACCAATAGTGTTGCTTCAAATCATGATACATTTTGGCTACCTCCAGGTGAATAAAGTATTTAGAACAATGAGCCTCCACCAACATCATACACACCCAACTACCAACTCTAGGAATACAAATACAACCATAAATCCTCAAAACTCCTTCGGTATCAAGAGACATTGAATTAGCTTCACCTTTCAACACTTTGTCCCATATCACTCTCAATTTATCATCCTCTAAATGGTGGGCATGAATCTAATCCATGAAAGTAGACCTAGACTCAATGAAGTCTAAAACGATGGTGAGGTACATAAATATAGAGACAGACCATCTGTCTAGCCAATGAATGAACCTCTAAAGTCAGAGGTCACTCTTTCACCTTAAGAAAGGCTAAGCTACCCATGCTAGGTGCCTTCTAATTCAAACATCCGCTACAACATTTGCCTTGCTCAAATGATAAAAAATGGTGATGTCATAGTCTTTCAACGACTCCAACCATATACGTTGTCTCATGTTCAGATTCGGTTGAGAAAAAGGCTACGATAATCAGTAAAGATAACACAATGCACGCCATAGAGATATTGCCTCCATAATTTCAACACAAAAACCATTGTCGCTAACATCAAATCATGAGTAGGGTAGTTCTTCTTATGCACCTTAAATTGTCGAGAAGCATAGGCTATGACTCTCCCTTTTTTCATCAACACACCACCTAGAACCACACCTGAACCATCACAAAATACCACATATTCCACACCCTCATCGGGTAGTGATGAGTCCTAGATTTGGACTCATTTTGGACTTTGTTTATATAGATTTAGTGTCCTCAAATGCTTAATTTATGCCATAAGCTGATGCTAAAGCCTTGATTTTGAGGTATGTGGATTTAGGATCCAAGCAAGGACACTAATAGGCAAAAAGGAACAAAACAAACTGAAGAAATGAAGAAGGGCGAGCCTAAGGATTGCCAAGAGCACTTGGTGTGTCACAAAGTGGCTAATCGCACCGCCTAAAGTTCCAGTGTGCCAAGCCCTGAAGGAAGAAACCAGGTCGGCGATGAAAAGGAGCAGTCGGTGAATCACCGAGTAGTTCTGCGATGTAAAGCAAGATCTCCCAAAGTTACAGAACTCGAGGATGCCGAATGCCAAGGTGAAAAGGCGATAGAAGAGTCAAAGGGCGGCTCACTGAGTGGTTCAGTGAGCCCGACTTACTTCACCAAACGGCCCTTCTTGGCCTATTTTTGGTGACTATAAATTAGATTTTGAACATTTTATTTAGAGAGTTTCGATAGTTCTGAAGTTTTCAGAAAAGACTAAATTTGTTTTAGAGGACTTTTCTCTGTAGTTTTTCATAGTTTTGAAGAACCTTAGAGATTCAATTTGGAGATTTTGGAAGTGGGTTTCAAATATTCTACAAATTGAGCATTGTAATGACTAAATCTCTCTTACCCAGTTAATGGCTAATCTATTTGGTAATTGTTTTTACTTTTTTTTTATGTTTGGCTAAAACCCCAATTCTTGCGGTGTGATCATGTGATTATAGGTTGAGTTAGTTTATGGGTATTGTTAATTACTAGTTTAAATGATAAATTGAAGTGAGTTTAATCATTAATTGAGGCTTAATTTATGAATTGTAATTGCAAATACATTTCTAATTTTGTGTTCTTGGCTTGCAAGAGAGAGAGGTTATAGAACTAAAAGTATTGATTAATTATTTGTGGGTATTGGGTTTAGCTGGGTTTAGCTCGAGAGAGTGAATCCTAAACCCAATCCCACCCATCTAGCTCGAAAGAGTGGGTGAATTAAGATGTGGGCTATTCTTCGTTGTTATGCTTGTTGATATTCGAAAGAAATCACCTAATTCAGGGTAGTTATTTGAGAAAAATCTATCTCCTTTATAGTCTAGCCTACTCACTGATATTTAGTTGTTTACTAGTAGTTTCAATTACCCATATATTGAAATTTTCCTATAATCTATCACATCCCGCGAATCCTTCTCCCTATTATTCTTTTGGATTGTTTTTTGACTGCTTTGTAGTTGATAATTGCAAACCAAAATCCCCCATCTGACATTCGTGTCACCCCTGGTAATTTGTTTAATGTCTTTTTTGATAATTTCTATTCCTATGGCTGATTAGACCACATTCGTACTTCTTAATCAAATTTAAAACACGTACCGCTTCCTTTGGGATTCAACCCCAACTCATTTGTTAGGTTTTATACTAATTTAGGATCGTTGACACTTAGAATTGAAAGAAGTGTGCTTGAAACATTAAATCAAAATGGCGTCGCTGCCGGGGAGCGGTGTTGTTTGAAATTCTTTTGATGAATTTGAATTGTGTTCTTTTTAGTCATAGTTGAATCTAATTATTTTATTATTGGTTTTGTGTTTCTTGTGTTAAAACAGAGGCGGAGATGAGGTTAACGGAAGTAATGGTAGCCAAGTGGACCACCAAGATGATGTTGGGAACCTAAACGATGTCAATGACCCACTCCAAATGGGTAGTGTTGGTGCAATTCGTTTACCTCCGACCGAAGGAAACACTGTTTTTCACATCACAAGCACCATGCTTCAGCTCCTACAACTGAAGGGTTTATTTGGGGGCTGTCTCATGAGGATCCCCATGAGCATATTAGAAATTTTGTTGATGTTTGTGGACCATTCTCATTTAAGAACATATCTCAAGAATCGTTCCATCTGAGGTTGTTCCCATTTTCTCTGATGGGCGAGGCAAGCAAGTGGTTGGCTGAGTTTCCAAGAGACTCCATCACTTCTTGGATGGAGCGGATCAGAATGTTCCAAGTGCGATTCTTTCACCCTTCGAAGAAGTTGACACTTAGGGATAGTATCCAAAGTTTCAAGCGCTTGGAGGGTGAGCCAATCCACGAGGCGTGGCTAAGGTTTAAGAAGTTGGTGCTGCAATGCCCAACTCATGGATTGCCCAACAACTTGTTGCTGCAATACTTCTATAGGAGCCTCAACTCAGTGAACAAAGGAGTTACTGATCAACTCGTTCCCGATGGTATAATGCAACAACCCCATGAAGTAGCTTCCCAACTCCTTGATTGCATGACCAAGATCAACAGTTAGAATGACAAAAGTGCAGATCGAGAAGGATCAAGAAAGAGACCAAAACATTGCAAAGATGATGACCCAGTTGGATATCTTGGCTAAAAATGTCATGGGTGTTGGTACGAAGAGTTTTAATGTTATGGGTATTGGTGGAGTGAACCCCGATGAAGCCCAATTTGAAACGCTATATAATGAGAAAGTGAACTTCCTAGCCAATCAAGGAAGAGGTTATTGTGCAAACTACCCAAGACTAGGTGGTCAGGGTTGGAAGAGAGATGAGGGCTGGGAGACCGTGACAGAGATTGGCGTTATCGAAACACCACTTGGAAGGACAGAGAGGGGGAGAAGGATAGGTATGTTTCTCCCCATGAGTGTCAAAAGCCTAAAGATTCTGAGGGTGGCCGCACGGAAGACATGCTCTCACGGATTTTCAACAAGGTTGAAGGGTCCGATAAAGTGTTGAAGGAAATGAAGAAGGATGTATCAACTCTCAACCAGACGATGACCTCTCACTCAGTCTCTATCAAGCTACTAGTGATACTATGGAAAACCCCAAAAATGAAGCTTGATTTAGTACTTGCGTCGTTCCACGATTTTAACTAAGGCGCTTCTTCGAAGGCAACCCAAGTTTTTAATGTTTTAAGTTTAATTTTGGAATTATGGGTGTTGATTATACAGGTTAAAAAGTGAAGAGTTCTGAAAATAAGTGGTTTGGCGAGCCAAGAGTCCAGTTGGTGACTCACTAAAGAGGTCGGTGAGCCCAACTTGGACCGTCGTTATACCCACAAAACATGAAGTAAAAGTCTATAAAACTCGGCAAGCCAATTGTTGAATCGGCGAATCGTTGAAGAGGTCAGTGAACCTGATTTTGTTTGCCATTTTGACCCTTATATTGACTGGAGGTCCTGTAAAATTTGGTGAGGTAAGTTACCACTTGGTGCATCAACGAGTGGTTCGGTATGGTCGACTAACACCGCCGAAAGTGTCGCAAACTAAGAGGTTTTAAAAGGCCAAACAGTTTAAAATTTCAAAATCTTTCATATTCTCTCATTTCTAACCCGCAAACTCTTACCCGCACTTTAGATCTTCCATATTTTCCCATTTTATTCCTTTTTGTGTTTGATCTCATGCTCAAATTTGGATTACTTTGCCGCCTAACTTATCAAATTCTCAATTCAGCATTCAGGTTGGTTTTCTGAACCCCGCACTTTCGATTAAGTGTTGAACTCGAATGATTTTGGTAAATATGTGTTATTGTGTGTTGGGTAATTGTTGAAATCATATTTTATGTGTTGGATTGCCTATTTTGTGTTTGAAACATGTACCTAAATGCTTAAAATGATGAATCTCCGTGTTTTATACGTTAAAACTGATTCTAAATCATTGGGTTGCTGTTATAAATATATTGGGTTTAGTGGGGTGAAGTCTGAGTAACCTCGAATTGAGACAAATGACATAATTTGCCTAATGATGGAGCATTTGATGTCATTCTTAAAGGCAAAAGTCGTCAAATGGACAATTTTGAATTGAGTGTTGTTTGTGTTTGATTTTGATTTCACGGGTTGCGGGCTTGATTTTGGGAAACGGGATTGAAATTTGGCACGTTGGGCAGTTTGGCAAGTTGTGTCGAGCTAGCCGAACAGTTCAGTTGTTCGCCAACGTCCCCCTTGATCTCCCTGAATTTCTTGATTTGGCTTGGTTGAGTCTGTAACTTGCGGCGGGAAGCCTGAGCCACCGAGTTCACTCGGTGACTCACCAAAAGATTCCTTTGATCACCCTTTCTACGCCCCTAACCCCTAATACACACTGTATATTCGGCAGACTAGTTTAGTCTCGCCAAAAGGCCCTGAACATCGCCGACAAGTCTTATTTTTTGAAAATTTTCAAGCTGGTCCTTTCCACGAGCCCAATCTAGCTCACCTAAGAGACTCGGCTACTGGTTCGACAAGTCTTTTTGCAACTTAATGTCTGCAACAGTATTGAACGATTTCTAACAATTCTCGATGTGTTTTGCAGATATGGCTAGACCCAAAGTACCAGGACGAGACATGCCACCCCACCAACGGGCAAAAGGGATCATCATAAATAAGGGTGTTGTTGCATCTAAAGCAAAGGCAGCCAAACTTCCTACCACGAGTGGGAAAGGCAAAGTAAAGGGCAAGGCACCCACAATTGAGCTTGAGGATGACCAGCTGCTATTGGCATGGACAGCTGAAATGCGCTCCAAGAGGATACATGATCCATCTAGGATCCAGGTGCCTCAGACCACTCCTTCTCTAGTTCCACATTAGACTGTGGTCCCAACACCACTTGTACAGGGTCCTCCTCCCCGGTCTCTCAACAGACTAAAGGCTGAGGGACTAAGGACTATCATTGAGGAGAAGAGATTGTCCATAGATGGTGTGGTGGACAGATATCCAAAAATATGGTGTACCCTAAAGTCCCACAAGTTTGAAATCTTTACTAAACCTCGGGACCCTTACATTCCTAATTGGGTTTAAGAGTTCTGATCTTAGGCATATTTATATGCCTAAGTTGGCAATATTTGCCCATTAATTGATGAGATTGAAGAATGATCTTCAATTATTAGCTTACTTTTTGGTGTAACTTATGATGATTGTGCACTCACACACGTGATTGGTTGTTTCAGGAACTCTTGAAGAAAATGGAGTTGGAACGAAGAAAGAAGGAGCAAAAACGAGCAAACAAATGACTAAGGCAAAAGGCATAGTGGCTATCGTACTGCTAGGCGCGCCGCGCCAGTGCCTAAAGTTCAAAAGAGGTTTTGAGACATACTGCTAGGCGCGACGCGCCAATGCCAAAGTTCAAAGCACTTCTTCAGGCGCGCCACGCCACAATGAGGAATTCTGAGGTGAGTTGAAGGTGCAATAAGAAGCGCAAAGCCCCACCCTTCTACTGATTTTTCCAACTTAAAAATCATTAAATAGGATTCCTAATTGTAGTAGGATTTGTCTCCAACTTTTCCTACTCTTATAAATAGACCCTTAGGGCTCCATAGTTGGGGTTTGACTTTTATTGGGTGTGCAAGAGCAAGTATCCACATTTGTAAACTCTTCTATTTTCCAGAAATCACATGAACAATTGTATTTTGTGGTTTTGTAATAGCATGAGTGGCTAAACACTTTAGTTCCGGGCTGTAACTACGGATTGAATGTTGATTATTTAAGGTTTTTGAATAAATTCTCGGTTGTCATTATAAGTTACTTCTATATTCTTGTTTTAGTATTTTATGCATGATCACCATAAGATAAATATATTGTCTAATCTTAAAATTGGGAGAGGAGAGGTTAGATAGACCAGAGAATATAGAGAGCTCGATCGACCCATTAGATTTAGGTGATTAGTGTTCAGGAGTGACGCCTAGACGAACACCTTGCTTGGTTACAAAATAGGATGAAATATAAATACTCGCCAGTTAGTCTATTTATCTCCGCTCAACGATGTAGTTGGATAGCTAACTGGAGTAGGCAACGAGAGGTGTATAGCCCGACTCATATAAATAACCCTATAAATCAGTAACTTCACAACTAAAATTAGTTCTAAACCAAGAATATGATACATGAGATTTGTTATACGCTGCAGCCCTGAAATTTTCTTTTACTTGCTTGATACATCATATTAAAGTCGTTCACAATTGGTTACTTTAATTTAGTGTATAATTAGTAGTAGTTAACAATCATCACAATATCTCAAACAGTTACTTTTATTTTTTTTATTTGTGGAATTATGTGTTAGATATAAATTGATCATAAGTCCCTTGGGAACAATAACTCGTTTCTTTAAGAATCTATATTACTTGCGCAACCACGTACACTTGCATGTATATTGGGGAGCAACAAGTTTTTTGTGCCGCTGCCGAGGACTTAGAAATTGATTTATATTTGATATTCTTAAGTCTACAATTAAAATATCCAAGTATTAATTACTTGATCTTAGCTTGTTTATTGCAGGAATTTGAGTTTTACTCCAGCACAAAAAAATAAATCAAGGACGTCTAGGAGAATTGGGGTTAGGTCTTAGGGGGGAAATGATGAAAATAACCAAGACAACGTGGATAACCTAGAGAATCTGAACAACCAAGAGAACTTGAATAACTAAGAAGTGG